>JAOVYX010000470.1:0-13608 GCA_035668315.1 Drosera spatulata
AAACCCTGCTCTAATAGCCTCTTTGTATAGGGGGAGCTTCGAGGTATGCACCGGGGAGCAAATCCGTAGCTCCCCGTGGTAGAACAGTGTGTAGAACGCAGGTATGAAGTAATCGCGTTGGAAGCGATTGATGAAGCGTTGTCGAGGCGGCTCTCGTGCTGCCAAGCATTTGCAGTTGGGTAGAGGGTTCAGTCCTTGACTGTGGCAGTAGGCGCCAAAGGAGCGCCTTCGACCTTGCCCTCATCCCTATCATTTTCATCATTATCATCATCTCCTTCAGCCTCGTCCACGGATCATAGGACCTCGGAGGTAAGAGAACGAGCCCTTCAAGGGTTCGAGGTCGAGTGAGGGTCCTAGTAAACAGAACCCACAGAACACCCGCTAGTCGAGGGTCCTTTGCCCTCGTCCTGTTTATCTTTCTCGTCATCCTCATCACAGATTCTATAGCCCCACAAATTAGTGGAGCCCTTGCCATGGACGCCTAAGGAAACCCTTAGGTCCGCGAGTATCTTCTTGTCTACAAGGGGAGACCTTCGACCACTGATATCAAGGTCAGAGGACATAGGCAGAGACTAAATATAGAGAGAAGGAGATAAAAGGGAAAGATTTTCCTCAACTCTCTCCCCTTTATATAGGAAAAGATCGAGGAGTCGAAGGGCCATCTTGGTGGAAAGAATCCCCTGAGCTAATAGGAAAGCGGCTCCTGGAGGATAACACGTGAGGTTGTCCTATCACAGGTTGGCATGAGGCTGCGGACAAGGAAGGTGAACCATACGTCAAACCCGCGTCCGTCAGCATGAGAGGAATGAACCACCCTCGGGAGTGACAATAATCGTTATTGGGGGCAGCTTGTTCAATCGGTGTCATCCGTCACATCAATGTGATCCTTCGGCTACCTGAATTCTCATAGGGTACCCCAAAGCCCAGAAAGGGATAAAACCTAGATCGAGCACGAAAAAAAAAATGATGCGCTTCCCTTGACCAAAAAGGTCAAGGGAGGCGCATAAAGGAACAAAGCCTAGATCAGGCACGAGCCAAAAATTGTTCCACTTTGTACCCCAGGTCAAAGGGAGCCTAAAAGAAGGCCAAGCCCTCGATCGGCTGCTATCCGAAAGGATTCAACCTCAAGTCCTCTGACCAAAATGTTAGAGAAAAATCTAGATATAATCAAAAGCCCAAGCAAAGTCCCCATCGTCTGCTACAAACCTCAACCTCGAAGACAAGAAGGACAACTGATGGTATAGAGTTGAAAACACCCTTCAAAGAGGGAGTTTAACCCATTAATTGACCTGTCTTTGACTAGGTCAACAAAACCCAAAAGGGTTAAAGCCCAACTTAGAGGAAAGGCCATCCAAGAGGTGGAATCTCCTATAAAAGATATGGACTCACACTCCTACAAGGTATGCTTCTCACATTTACTCCATCATCATAGTTACATTGGGATTCTCTCTCAAGAAGTTATCTATCCCCTTAACTGACTTGAGAAGTCGGAGCAGGAGTTCAAGGTCGATGTCTCAGGCCCTCGGCTAACGGTGTTTGTCATTTGAGTGATGTATAGAAGCACAAGCACCCCCAGATGAACCCCAAAGAGACGAGACCCACCTCGAGCCGCTGAGATGCGCATCGAAGCTTGACCTTCGTCCCAAGACTCCCATAGACAAACAATTACAAATTGTTGAAAAATAAAAGCATGATCTTTTATTAGAAAATGACTTCTTGAAAAAAAAAAAAGAGCAAAAGAACAAGCACATTTAAGAATCACAATAAGCAATGTGCTCCTTTAAGCGTAATAAAGAAAACAAAAGCACAAAATAGGAAGGTTTCAAGAGTTCGAAAAGACATAGAAAAGGGGAAGTGTACTCGTTTTTACATGCCTAATTATCATGATGATTTTGATCATTGTGCCTATTTTTGTCCAAAGAAAAATACAAGTAATTCAAAGAAAGTGAAAAAGGTTTGTTTTGATAAAAGAATCCTTGCACAATGGTCATATGTGGCACATAGAGGATCATATAATTGCATTTGGGTTATGAAATCCAGTGTTTATTTTGATGATCTTTAATGACGTGATTGCAGACAAAAGTAGGGCTAAGGATTTTAAAATTATATGTTTTTTCGAAGGTAACCCAAGTGTTTTTTTTTTTAATTCATTTTTTTTTTTCATTTTTATACTTTGATTAACTTTTTTTTTTTGTTACGGTAGGTTTTTGGATAAAAAAGAAAAAAACAGGAAGAGAAAAAGAAAGTCAAAATCATGATTTCATTTTTTAAAATCATGATTTTAATTTGTGAAAAAATCTCATCATTTTATTTAAAGTTAAAACCAAAGTTTCAAATTTGTGGGACCGTGATTACCATATATGAAAATTTGTGAGACATTAAAGTTCAAACCATGGTTCAAATGGGCCATGGTTTTGTCTCTACGAAAAATGAAAAAAAAAAAAAAAAAAAGTTTTTCGTTTTTCCAATTCCCCGATTTCCTCCTGTTTTTTCCCCCTCGCCCCAGACTCTCTGCCACCGACTGTCATCCCTAAGCCTTCGACGACACCCAGCCATGAGCCACCAGCCCACTGGACACTCCACCACCCAAAACCAAAGCAACCAAGCCACCACGCCGACTTCGCTTCCGTCCGGCGACCCTTTCATCTCCTTCATGGCCCTGACACCCGTCTGCCTCAGTACCCCGTCGTCGTCCCCAACCACCACCACAGTGCCGAAAACCACCTTCCCGTCGTCTACAATCGAAATCGATCTCGTCCCCAACCACTACCACAGTACCAGAAGTCGATCTCGTCCAGCTTGAGACTCATCTCTGCCACACCAAACTCAACGCCCCTACACCCTCAGCGGCGGCGAACAATTCCACGACAACCGAAATGCGCCAGAACCGGTTGGGTGTGGGAGTTCCGACATCCTCGCGACTCCCGTCCTCATTGATTCAGGGAATTAATTGGGATTGGTATCTCTCCACTTCCATTTATTATTTAATCTTTGATACCATGACAAGGTGAAGTTTGGGGGTGATTTTGGTTGTTGGTGTCAGACATTGTCTTATGAGTGGATTTAGAGTAAATGGGTGAAACTGTTATGAAATAAGGAAGTGAGTTTGAGATTGTAGGTTGATGCATATAAAGTGTTCGATAAGATATCAAATTGAAAATTTTTATGTTATTGATCATTGTTTCATTTAAACAAGACTCTCATTGATATTTTGATTCACGTTTTATTTAATTTGGGTGCTTTTATTGATTTTTTTTTATTAGTGCGTGTAGAGCTCCCAAAACGTGCTCATATGGTGTTCACTTGCAACACTAGTGAATCGAGAGTCCAAGATGATGAAGCGACAACTTAAGTCATGCAATTTCACCAAATCGAAGACGACGAGGGTTGACACTATCGTCCAAGGGGAATCCTCATTTTGAGTCAAGTCGTTTGTTTTATTTAGTTTGTATTGTTTGAGTCAAAGGTTTGAATGAAGAAGGAAGAACACGAGGTGATAGCGTGAAATTAATTATCTAGGTTCAACTCCTTTTGGTAGTGTTGAACGAAGATTGGGATGATTGCCAAACTGGTGGTTGGCTTTAACCCTTTGGGGGTGGGCCACGAGAAATGAGAATGAGTAATGTGAGACTTTTGGCAAGTCTAGCTGTTTGGATAAATTTGGTCTTGTAATTCTATTAGCTCTCTAACGTGTTCATGCTCATAATTAGTGAAATCTAATGATACTTGGATAACATGAGTTTGAATCGAATACATATTTTTCCTTGTTTTAACCCTATAGCCTCTTTTGAGCCCTTCCTTGACCGACGTCTATATCCCACTTTTTCCTCTGTGATCATTATTGATTATCTCGCGATACGTATTTGATTATGCTATGGAATTCATTGCTTAATTTGAATCAATAATGCTTGCCATTTATTGATATTTTATTACCTCCACAAAAGAACCCTGTGGACACTTAACCTATCATGTCCTTTAAGTGAACTTAAGCTAAGTTTGGGGGCTTTTATGGTTGAAAGAGGTGATCGTGAGGTTTTTTTAAACGAGAAATCCTTTTGTTCGCTTATGTATTCTATTTGTTCATTCGTTCATAGTTCATTAAAAAAAAATGAAAAAACAAAAGAGGAAAAGAGTTGAAAAAAAGAAAAGAAAAAAGAATAAAAAACAAAAGTTCAAGAAAAATGGTTATGCTTTGTCCTTTTTTAGACAGTTATGGGATTCATTGAGTAAAAGTTGCTGGATGTCTTTCCTATGATGTTTTGATTGTGGTGGAGTTTGGTTGAAGTGAAATGTTGAAGGAGTTTTTGTCGAGTGATGATTTTTATGAGTTCTACTTACTTTACTTGGTTCACTTGAGGTTGAATTAATTTTTCCTACCTAATGTAACCAATAGGTCCTCAAACCAAATGGATCTTCTTACCCTTCTTGAATTTTTTTGCCAAATAGTTTTCGATCGCTCATGGTATTTGGTTTCACCATGTGATTATGAAATTATTGTGTCATTGATTGTGGAGATAATAACATTATCGGATTTTTAGTTATACCATCTCAACTTGCATGAGTATGATGAGCATAAGAGAAATTGATCCTCACGATCATGGGGGTGGTGAAGAGGTGTTGAAACCACCACTTAGGTGTTTGAAATCTGATTTCGCCCAAATGTTGGGTGATGGAGTTGAGAAATGGTATGTAAGTAAAGGTTGATTCTCTTTTATGTCCTGAAAGATTCAATCTAAGTTTGAGTTGTTTGTATCGTTTTATCTTTGCTAGGGACTAGTAAATTTTAAGTTTGAGGGTATTTATTGAGTGATATTTATACCACAATATGAATACATTTTCAATCTTAATTTTGTTAATTTCCTATGCGTTTCAATTTATTTATGTTTGTTTTCTATTGTTGTAACGCCCCGAGATCCACGTTATGTGACACGTGACGTTATGTCGTCACGAACCCAGTTCATGACAAGGCTAAATAAACCAAACGGGTTTAAAGGTATAGAGAGTCAAGGAAACTACCTATAATGCTTTCGTCCATGCTGTTTAGCTGTTACAAATTCAGTTTACAATCATAGGATGAAAGCCATTAAGTTACACAGTTTATGACATGACTAGTAAATCACATATATTACATATTCAAAATGATCATAGTTTCATTACGACATCTCCAAAAACACATAAGGAACTGTAGCCGTCACTGATCATCTGGTAACTCACCTGCAAACGGAATATATAATCCGTGAGTACGAAACTCAGTAATCTAGAATATATGCCTCATATTTGCAGGGTATATCCCCGACTATGACGAATCGATGAGTATTAGAAAAACATTTATACTTTTTAGGAAAATAGATATGTCATACTACGTGTGAGTATTTGTATTGTTTCACGTTGCTTATGTTCATTTTTGTTAGCCGGGTTATAAGACTCTCAATCGTCAGTCGGGTTATAAGAATACATCGATCCAGTACGTACTTGTACTGATTCTATGTCATCTTACACTTTAAAAATGCGCTTGCAACGGACTCTATTTGCCTCTCATTGGGATAGATTTAGACTTCCCTATAGAAAGTAGTCAGTGATCCCGTCACGTCCGGCGTTGAAGCCGCTGCATGCATGCTAAGAGGATGGGGGCTGTCCAACGCTTCCGTGACGATAAATCAAGAAGTTTGGATAGAGTTCAGTCCCTAGGACTTTCACTTGACATTCGATGTATTCTAAGAAGGGACACCAGGTACGATCTTCTTCCCAACAGTTTCAGCAAAGGGAGATGATGACAGTGCAGAGGTCAATGTACAAAACACTTTCAAAAAAGTATGACAGAAGACTTGACAGTTCATAAACCATGTACAGTGTTCAGCCTTTATATTTGATTAAGTATGCATCGTTGGTTTGTGTTTCGTTTATTCGTATGTCCCGTAGTGTAAATCCAAACTCGTTTAAATTCTTCCTTAGACATGTGTTATGATGATTTCATTTAGTGTTGTTCATGCATTATAGATCACCTTATATTTGTTTATTTGAGCATATCGTTAATTTGTAACACGTAGTAGTGCATTATTTGAGTTGTTATTATGTTAATAGGTTATTTTGCACCTGTCACGGTGCGGTTAGAGGTGTCGTATAGTCATACATGCATATTTAATATCCATTCCTATATGCAAGGTTCATGTATCGCATATACGCGTTTATGTTAATCCTTCGCGACGAAAGTGCGCTACGCTTACCAAGAACGGGGGTGACTATGCGTTCGTTGTTGATTCGCATTTCATTTGTTCGTATCACCAATGAAGAAGTGAATTAGACTTTGTGATAACAGACTTCTGGTTTAAAAATATTCAAGAGACTGCAGTGTTGAACCAAAGGAGTTCAAACAGATTTCTGTGATTGGAACAGACAAGGCTAATAGATCTCTATCAGACAAAGGCTAACAGACCTTTGTGATTGGAACAGACAAGGTTAATAGACCTCTGTTAAACAAAGGCTAACAGACCTTTGTCAGACAAAGGGTAACAGACTTCTGTGATTAGGGATTTTCTTAAATCCAGCATCATCGTCGATTGATTGGATTTCATCTTTGGAAATTTCTATATTCTCCATAGTATTGTGAGCTTTACAGATGCTTTCATTCTTCCTTTTATCCATAAAGGATTTTACATTTATCGTACGCGAATAGATTCTAAACACGGGGTTTAGATTTGTTTCTAGTCAGAGCTACAGTCGCGGGCGCGACTTCTCTCCCGTCACAGGCGTGACGGTGCTGATCATTTACAGACAGCGGTTTTTCTCCCCCAAATGCACACGACTCCCTTCCAACCATATCACCAACGCACGTATATCATCCTCTATGCATATAACTTAGCTCATAATGATCCGAAAGCATGCGAATAGATAATAAGATCTTGAACGAAACATAAACGCATCGATCGGCTTAGGTTACCTCAAGAGTTCGTTTCCTCGATGTGTTCTTCGTCCGCTGCCTTCCCTTGCTTTCCTGCCGCGTCAAGCTCCTTACCACGTCGTCGCTATCCTGCTACTCGTCGCCTACTTGCTACTTCTGTTGTTTGGAGACGAATGGTGTGACGATGTTAACGAGTTGATGATGATAAACGGGTGGAGATGATCATAGTGGTGGGATGGTTGTGGTGTTGCTGTGTGTTTGATGACTGTGATGGCTGATGTGGGATGGAGAGATTGAGAGTTGTGAAGAAAGTGATGATGATGGTGGGCGATAGGGGGGAGGTGCACACGAAATCAACGTCGCAAATGTCAGGGAGAATGTAGCTTCGTAGAGGAGAAAATAAGCGGTGGAGGGAGTTTGATATAATTTCAATTTTCTCTCGTTTGTTGTTTTTTTTATCGATCTATTTTTATCCATATTTCACTCAATTATTTTATCGAAAAAAATACCGCGGTTAGATAAAATTATTTCTAACTTAGTGACGTTCGATTTGTTGAAAATCTCGAATGTTTTCGGGATCGCATTTTATTAGCCCAAATATGTTTATTATGTTTAACACGTACGTTTATTAAATACGTACGTTATTAATATATATAACGTTCCATTTAATGTTATATTATACGCTTATTCGTTAATACATTGCATATTTTTAATACCAAATTTTCAGGGTATTACAATTGTTTTATAGGCTGTTGATTAAAAATAGAGATTGGAGCAAAAACTCAAAAAAAAGGAGTAAGTAACAGCGTCGAAACCATAGTCTCATTGAGTGTAACCGCACTTGATGACATAGAGGTCCTTGAGAAACGCAAGGTCCAATTAGGAAGGGAAGCCTACCCAAGAGGGAAGCTCTTGAGAACCCTCCAATTGACCCACCTTTAACCAGGTCAACAAGACCCATAAGGGTTAAGGCCTAATTAGGAAGGGAAGCCTACCCAAGAGGTGGAACCCCTAATAAAAGGTAAGGGCACGCTCCCCCATATGGTATGCTTCCCATATTTACTCCATCATCATAATTCCCTTGGGATTCTCTCCCAAGAAGTTCTCTCTTTCCCTTTATTGAATTTAGCGTCGGAACGGGTGTCCAACGTCGATGCTTCGGGCCCTCGAATAACGATTTTTGTCATTTGAGTGGTATGCAGCGAAGTACAAGAAATCTAGATTGACCTTAAAGAGACCCACCTCGAACCCTCGAGGTACACATCGAAGCTTGACCTTCCATCTCGAGACTCGTACAGATAAGCAGTTTGGCGTCCAACATGGGGTCCGTATGAAGTCAAAATGCCTCAAACACGCTGCCACGCTACTCAAGCCATGGGGGAACCTTCCATCAATCAACGTCCACCCCTTGGCCAATGCGCAAGAGCCTTGAGGTCGGGGAGAACTCTCATCGACATACCACCTTCTCCTGCTGAACATATAGCTAAGAGCCAACCTTGTCAAAATCTTGATCGAAATCAGTATGTCACAATGACGATGTACCGAGAACTGAAGGACCACCTTGGGAGGCAAATCACTGTTGTCCTCCTTGGATACTATCACATAGTGACAGTGCTAATCCCCATGCATCTCCTCAAGGTTATCGAGGAACTTCATGTTAGGCTTCGCTTAGAGGTGGAACCCGCCTAGTTGCTTGTACTTTCTCATGTAGTTCAAGCGATAAACCTTGAGCAGAAGAGTAGTGGTAATGCTCTCCTTAGGGATGGTAATCTAAAGGCATGCCAGATGGAACTCCCAGATGAGCCTGGAGGTATTAGTGTGAACATATACGAGCTGAGCCCTGTGTAGTTGAAGATGGCTTCGAAGAAGGGGTGCAGGGGAAGCGGAGCCCTGCTCTTATGGCCTCCGTGTAGAGGGAAAGCTTCGAGGTATGCACCAAGGAGCAAATACATAACTCTCAGGGGTCGCACAGCGTGTATGACGTAGGGATGAAGTAATTGTGTTGGAAGCGATTGATAGAACGTTGACCGAGGCACCTATCGTGTTGCCAAACATTCGTAGTTGGGTAGGGGTTCGGTCCTTGACTGAGGGAACAGGTGCCACAGGAGCACCTCCTACCTCACTCTCATCCCCATCATCATCGTCGTCGTCATCCTCATCTCCCTTGGCCTCATCCAACTTTAAAGGACCTCGGAGGTGGGAGATCGAGCCCTTCGAAGTTCGAGGTTGAACAGGGGTTCTGATTAACCGAACCCACAGAACGCCCACTGGTTGAGGGCCCTTCGCCCTCGTCCACTTTATCCTCGGCATGGATCCAATAGCCCCTCAGATTAATAGGGCCCTCGTCGTCGACGCCCAACGCAACCCAGGTCTGCGAGCTTCTTCTTATCTATAAGGGGAGACAATCAACCAATGTTGTCGAGAACAGAGGGCAAAGGCATATCAGCCAAACCCTCGTTGTCGATCCTAGTCATATCAACCCCTGTCGGATCAATATTGTCCATTTTGCTAAGTATGAAACACAAACACGAACCTTGAGATCAAAGGAGAGGGTTTGGTAATTTTGGGAGTGGTTTTGCTGGCTCTAGATGCTAGAGATAGAATGTGTAGCGAGGAGGCGGTGAAAGGGAAATATTTCCTCCAACGGTCCCCTCTTTATATAGGCAGGGATCGGATAAGTGAAAGGACGCAAGAGGGGATGAAATCCCCCAAGTGAATGAAACGACGACACTTGAAGGATAACCTTTGGGGCGGTCTAGTCAAAATTTGACACATGGCTTGGGGGAAAGGGGAGACGAACTGCCCTCGAAACCCATGTCCATCATCATGAGGAAAATGAACCGTCCTCAGGAGTTGCGATAATCATTATGGCGATGGCCTGTTCAATTAATGTCATCAATGCGATCCTTCGACGTCCAAAATTCCTAAGAGGACTTCCAAAGCCCAGATCTGGCACGAGCCCATATGGTTCGACCTTAGACTCCTTGACTAGAAAGGTCAAAGAAAGCCTAAAAAGTATAAATAGCCCAGATCGAACATGAACCAAAAGGGTTCGACCTCAAACCCCTTGACCACGTAGGTCAAAGGAGGCCCAGAAAGGGCCAAAGCCCAAATTAGGCATAAACCAAAAGGGTTCGACCTTAAATCCATAGACCAGAAAGGTCAAGGAGAGTCCAGAGAGGTAAAAAGCGTAAAAGGTCCTAAACCCAGATCGAACACGAACCGAAAAACCGTAAAAAGACCTTAAATCCTAAACCCAAAAAGCGTAAAAAGCCCAGATCGAACACAAACCGAAAAACGATCGACCTCAACTCCTCTGACCAAAATGGTCAAATGAAATCCAAAGAGAATTAAAACCTATGTGAAAGTCCTTGACGCCATTAATAAGTAATGATGTCGAAGACTTAGGGGACAACTGATGACATAGAGACAAAATTGCCTGTGAGAAAGGGCCTTGACCCTCCAATTGGCCCACCATTGAGCAGGTGAACAAGCCCCATAAGGGCTAAGGCCCCACTAAGGAGGGAAGCCCAACCAAGAGATGGAATCCCCTATAAAAGGTAAGGACATACTCCTCTATATGGTATGCTTCTCATATTTACTCCACCATCATAATTATCTTGGGATTCTCTCCCAAGAATTCTCTCTCCCCTTTATTGACTTGAGCGTCGGAGCAGGTGTCCGAGATCGATACTTCGGGCCCTCGGCTAACGACATTTGTCGTTTGAGTGGTGTGTAGGGAAGTATAAGCACCCAAGATTGACCCCAAAGAGACCTACCTTGAACCCTTAAGGTACACATCGAAGCTTGACCTTCCATCCCTAGACTCCTACAAACAAACAACGATCTAGATTTTCAACAAATTTGATCATTTTTCACTGAGAGTTGAAACCATCGTTTGATTATTTTGAGACCATGATTTTGCGATTTAAATTTCAAAAATTTGAAGAACAGATTTGTTCCAATTTAATCTGCTATACGTATTGCTTGTTTGAGGAGAACTAAAAGGAGACTCAATCTACAAAAAATAAAAATTAAAATCACACACACATAACAAAGATGAAAAAAGAGAGAGACAGAAAAGACAGACGGGAAGACGAAGAACGACGAGATCTAGATCGGATCTACGAGATCGATCTACTAGTTTTGTCTTTTTCTCAGCTCTTCTCTTTGAATATTAATTGATGATGTCTCTTAGTTCTAGGATTTCATTTTGAATCTCCATGAATTAAATTCATTTTTCTTGGGCTTCGATGAAGCCTTAATTTAATGTATGGAATATTTTTGTTGAGTTTATTCTAATTCATTCATCGATCTTGAGAATTTCTATTAATTCGTAATGCTTGTGATTGCTTGATCAACAATTGCATGATTTGGGGATTTGATATTAATTTGAGAGAATAGTATCAAATTTTGCCAATGTTTAGGAATTCCATGAAATTATATAAGATAGAGATATTTATGAATTTTATGTAATAATTTAATTTCATGAACTAAGCATATAGATGTTCATCATCATTTTATTAGAGATCATGTTCAAAAAGAAAATGTGTCTTCTTATCCCAGCTGTATTTTGCAAAGCCCTTAGATGAAAAAAGGTGTAGTTTTATTTGTGAAAAACTGAGTTTAATTACTCTAGACGACTAATCTGGTTTCTTTAAGTGTGCAAATCAGAAGACGTCAACGGTTTTGATGGGAGTTTATCTGATGAGAACTTATCTGAAGATCTGGCATACTCATCTGATGAGTTTATCTTGTCTGAAAGCAAGTGCTGACTGTATATGGGTTTTCTGATTGCTTGAGTGCCTGAAGTCTTTTTTATTTATCTGAGTGCATTGATTGAGGGGGAGAAATCTTAATTGATTATTTCTGATTTGGTATTGCATGATGAAACTCAATTCGTATTAAAAGACAAATTAATGGAATTAGTAAAACTGACGATGAATCGAATTGGTGTTTGTGATCAATGATAAAGTGTAAATGAGAGTGATTGAGTATGTTTGGGGTTAAATGAAATTAATCAACTAAACTGCATGCAATATGAGTGGTGGATTGAAAGAGTTTAGTGGTTGAAAAGATTGGTCATTATGACCAAAAGCATGTGCCTCCCCAAAACATGTCATAAAGCTTGGCATAATGAGCGATTTTATCGAAAAGAGATAAGTGTTTATGTCCCGTCTGTCAGAATTTCAAACGATTGAAATTCTTTTTGTGTTTGCAAATCTAACCTAAGTGATTACCTATTAGGACAATATAAGGGGATTGGGAGATAGGAACAAACCTTTACGCTTCCAAACTCTCAAATCTACACTTGCAAACAAACCCTAATCAACTCTCTCACTCAAAACAAACAACAACATTGGCACCAAAATCTAAGACACAAAAAATCATAATGGGATTCTACATAGGTCTGCCAGTGAACTTTGCTGCTTTGAGGATTGCGTATCCCCAGTGTTCTGGGATACTAGATTTACTGCTATTCATTGGGATGGAGGACATTCTCTGCGCTATGTCTGAGATCTTTTACGATCATGTGAAGGACATGATTCAGAACGTTGTTCTACAAAACAGCGTGACATCAGAATTCAACACAACGGTCAGAGGCAAGGTCTACAAGATTGACACGAATACTCTACCTGTCACCGTCGGGCCCAATGCTTCAAACATAACAGAGGATTCAAATAAGGTCGTCTGCTACTCAAACGGTACCTCTGGCTCCGGTGGAAGAACAAGAAGAAAAGTCTTATAATGAAGATCATGTCTTTCTGGTCAGACGTGCAAAACGTACTCAGATCCCTACGAAACAAATGAACCCTCAAACTACTACACAGGGAGCTCAGACTACAACAAACCAGACTCCATCAAGTCAATCTGCTCAAGTCCACCAAACTTCATCAAGAACGCCACTCACGGTAAAGGCCAGACGAACTGAAAGACCTCCTATAGACGCGTATGAACAAATGGGAATGATGGACGAACAGCTCCAAGCAGGCCTTGCCACTGGAATGTTCAACAACGACACTGAAAATATGTTAGATGGGGATTCAGGCTAATGGGAGCGTTTAGAACTGACGTTCAAAATGCCATCGCCAATCAATGGAAAAGATCTGGAAAGGTAGTGAATACCACCGAATACTCACTTGAAGCATGGATTTCAGTATCACAGGTCAAAGATGATTTCAGAGATTGAAAAATCAGAGATTTCAGCTTCACAGGTCAAAGATGATTTGATTGATTTAAATCTAGTTCCTCATGCACATGTGCCCATGCAGGTTGAGGAAGTTGAAAATGGTGGTCTAGAAGAGTCACATGTCCCAAAACTAGTTGGCATTAATGATGTCGTTCCTGAACCAGACATTCCTATAGAGGTCCCAATAGGCGTTCCGCAAAATACTCCACAGAATGTTCAGCTCCGACGGTCAGTTAGAGATCCGAAATGATCTATCAGATATCCTCTAGACACTACAAAAAACTGTATCATTTTGCGACGGAATTTATCCGTGGCAAAGAGGGAAAATACCGTCGCAGAAATTATATGCGACGGAATTGACAACGGAATATGCCGTCGCAATCAATAGCGTTTCAAAACCAACAACTTGTGACGGATCCGTCGCAAAACAAATTTTTTAAAAGTTATTTTATTTTGCGACGGAATCCGTCGAAATAATAATTACATTATCATTAAATTAAATTCTTAATATAAATAAATA
>JAOVYX010000471.1:0-13607 GCA_035668315.1 Drosera spatulata
TTCAACAGTTTGCAGACACCGTCAACCGCTTTATGAGGAAGGTTATACTCGCATTTCAGAGTCAAAAGCCGTGCCGCCGCGGCTAATTGAGACATCGGGGCGCCATCGTACAACGGAGACTGAGATGCATCCACCATGTCGAAATAATGTCTCGATTCGGTTGGCGGACCGTCATCGTACAGTCTTTCATCCGCAGCCTCGGTTTCTTCATAATATTCAGCCGGGAATGCATCAACCAACATATCCTCAGGATTAGTAGGATGTTGAAACACTCTCGACGGACCCACATCGTCAGGTTGACACATATTTGACAGTCCACCAACTTCTGTGTGCATCAGATTCTGTCCCCATGCTTCCCCATGATGAACCCAAACAAAATAATTCTTCGTGAAACCCTTACTTAGAAGATGAAGTCTCAGAGTGTCAACTGTTCGAAATCGGCGATTCCTACAACTCTTACACAAGAATCTCAGATGTCCTGGAAAACGAGCTTCGTCGTGTTAAAGAGCAACCTTAACAAACTCGTCGACTCCCTCGACGAAACGATTCCTCAAGTGGCGACCATCCAGTCGCTGATACATCCATGAACGAAATAACTCCATATCGATCGGACTTCTACATTGAGACAATATATAAAAGTCAAATATTATTAAGATAGATCCTAAATTGATAATATATAATTGAACTTGCTCATCTGTAATCTCACAAGTTAATTGTTTCATTATGCTTAATTGATGTATTGCATTCGAACTTGTTTGTTATTAATAAACATTTCATTACGCTAGTCACAAGCCAACATAAGATGCACAGAACAAAAATCTTTGAAAGGGATCTATACAAGCAAGGCTCATAACCCTAAAGCATTAACTGAAATTTAAAAAACAAAAATTCCATAAAAAATAACACATCGGTAATTCGACGAAGACTAATTGTCATTGCTTAGGTTTTCTCGACATCATCAAATACTGAAATTGGATCAATTCAACCGAACAGATAATCAATCGCAATTAACACCATAAAAACAGACTTTAACGAAACAAAATGTTACCGATTCGGGCGACGACTGAAGTCAAAAATGCAACGGGCCGGACAGCGGGCTGGGGAGCAGGCGGAAGGCCGCCTGTAACACAGCGGCAGCAGCAGCCTCGATGGTAACGGGGCATGGCGGGAGCGGGGACACGGGGCGGCATCCACGGCATCGGCGGCAGCGGGGCGGCACGGGACGGCAGCGGCTGGCAGCGACGGCAAGTGGCAGCACCGGCGGCAGCAGGCAGAGGCGCAGAGGCACGGACGGCGGCATGAGTGCGACGTGAGTGCGACGGTGGTAAGTGACGGATATGGTGGCGGCTGGTGGTGTGACTGGCGAAGGTGGTGGCCGCCGGTGGTGTGAGTGACGAAGGTGGTGGCGTCCGGGGCGAATCACGGCGAAATCGACGGCGACGCGGTGAGATTTCGGAGGAGGAAGAAATGAGGGGAAGGTGATGGCTGAGGTTATATATAGGAACTTTAGCGACGGATTCCATTTTTTAAAACTTTTTGTTGTTAAAATCCATCATTTTGGTTCTTTTTCGCAATTACTTTCAATTAAATTTCATAGTTTACAATGTGTGATACATCTAACACAAATTTTCGTACGCGCAAAACATCTTATAGATTTCAAGTTTTGTTACATATATAATTTGAACATATTATTACGAGTTATTAACACTCCTTAGTTTCTTCATTAAATTTTTGTGAAAAACAACACGTTATCATAAATTATCGTTTGTACTATTAGGAAATCACCAGATATTTACATTTATGAATAATAATAACTCAAAAAATCATTACTTAAATTATTGAATAAAAATTTTAGCTACGGATCCCTCGCTAATATAAGGGATATCATTGAAAAAATTTTGTGAGGAAACATTTAGCGACGGATCCGTCCCTAGATAGTTAAAATTCAAAATTGTTTTCTTATTTAGCGACGGATCCGTCGCTAAGACTATCACGTCACTCACTTTCAGCAAAAAATTTCCTAAGACAAAAATTACAACCATTTACAACTTAGCGACGGAGTCCGTCGCTATATAGTGCAATTCAAATTTGTTTTCTTGTTTAGTGACGGTTCCGTCGCTAAGACTATCACATCACTCACTTTCAGCAAAAAATTCCCTAAGGCAAAAATTACAACCATTTACAATTTAGCGAAGGAATCCGTCGCTATATAGTGCAATTCAAATTTGTTTTCTTGTTTAGCGACGGATTCGTCGCTAAGACTATCACATCACTCACTTTTAGCAAAAAATTTCCTAAGGCAAAAATTACAACCATTTACAACTTAGCGACGGATTTCGTCGCTATATAGTGCAATTCAAATATGTTTTCTTTTTTAGCGACGGATCCGTCGCTAATACTATTACATCACTGTAGCTGAATGAAAGTTAGCGACGGAATCCATCGCTAAATAATATCTTTGTAATTTTGTTTTCTTCTTTAGCGACGGAGCCGTCGCAAAATAAGGGAACTGAAATTTGAAAATTATTTAAGACATATATGTTGCGACGGATTCTGTCGCTAAGTTATTTTGATCCATATTTAGCGACGGAATCCATCGCTATATGTTCATCGTTTGCGACGGGGTTTTATTTTCTGGGAGAAATTTTAGCTACAGATCCGTCGTAAATTATTTCGTACCTAAATTATAATTTTTTTTGTAGTGTTCTATGCTTTATTTGATAATTAGGTTGTAATGTATGTTGAATATATCTAGTAAATTTAGGATTATCCATAAAATTCCAAGATAGTTTATTATGGACTATGAATTCAGCCAATATTTCACGTTGACGGGCTGATTATATGTCCACAATCCGTCCGTATTATTCAATTGGGTTTGTCCCTTAGGGACATTTCCTTCTTTCGCAAGACAAGTTTTTCCATCTCTTAATCAATGCAAAGTACATTTACCCGTTGAGAAGATCTTAGCACACATTTTGCACTTAACTCCGATCATTTTCCCATTTGCTCCGATAACCTTCTCGAAATACAACCAACATTCCGAGCCTTTCCTCGATAAAGAAACGGCGGATGCAATGTTTGATTTTCTCTCTTCGGATTGAGGAGTCCCTTCGCCTTGCGAAATAATGTCGGAAACGTTGAATCGCCTCATGGCATCATCGTGCGTAGGGAATACATCATCATTATCGACATTGTACACATTGCGATTTTGGGATGAGTGAGTCGTTACGATTTATGATTTATAAAAAATGAGAAGTAACAAGAGAGTTTTAGGAGATTCGAGAGTTTGATTGCAAGAAAATATGAAAAATTTTATGAATATATGGTATCCTAATTATCGCTTATATAGACAATCTTTCAAAAAATGAGTTAGACACAAAAATTCTCAAAATTTAACCGTTTTATGACCGTTGGTGGGGTGTTTTTGTCCAATTTTTGAAAAAATAGCTGCTGTGAAAATATTATTAAAAAAATCCATCTCTTATTTATTAAATCAGCCCAATTTTTTTGTTGTGTTGGAATGACACATATAGCGACGGATTCGTCGTTAACAGAACCCTACCCTAACTCCTAATCCTAAACAAGTTGTTTTTTTTTATCTTTTTTACTTATTCAAATGTGGTTTTTGGTTCAAATCCATGTAATATTATATTAAACTCTTCGAATTATGCTTTTCATATTTATTTATCAATTTTTACATATTATTAATGTTTAAACATACTTTCTAATGTAATCAACCATACTTTTAGTAAAATATATGTTCTAAATAAAAAAAAAATATCTATATGAGTTTAGGTATTTTTGTGTAAGCATGTTATATCTATCACCGTATATGATAAGTATATATATATAAATATTTAAAATCGTATTTTAAAGGAGGAAAAAATAATTTAGAGACGGATTCCGTCTCTAATAACTTTTTAAATTAAGAATTAATATTTTGACGACGGATTCCGTCTCTAATAATATTTTTTTATAAAAAATAGTTTTTTGTGTTTTATTTGAAAATAAAAAATCAATTTAAATAATTAGGTCATTATATTAGAGACGAAATCCGTCATTAATTTATTAAATCAGCCCTAAGTGGTTGAATGACACATATAGCGACGGATCCGTCGCTAACAGAACCATAGAAACCCTAAAACCTAACCCTAAACAAGTTTTTTTTTATCTTTTTCACTAGTTCAAATGTGGTTTAGGGTTCAAATCCATGTAATATTATATTAAACTCTTCGAATTATACTTTTCATATTTATTTATGAATTTTTACATATTTTTAATATTTAAACATACTTTCTAATGTAATCAACCATAGTTTTAGTAAAAAATATGTTCTAAGCATGTTATATCTATCACCGTATATGATAAGTATGTATGTATAAATATTAGAATCGCATTTTAATGGAGAAAAAAATAACTTAGCGACGGAATCCGTCTCTAATATCTTTTGAAAAATACAAAAGTAATGCTTTGGAGACGGCAGCCGTCGCTAGTAGCGAGAAACATTTTGATGATTTTTATAAAAAAAAATTTAGAAAGTTTTGGAGACGGATTCCGTCTCCAAAAGTTTTAATTTCATTTATTTATATTAAAAAAACTTTCGAAAAACATTTAGAGATGGATTCTGTCTCTAAAATATTTATTTTAAATATTTTTTATTTATTGCTATAATTTTATAATTCTAGCGACGGAACCGTCCCTAAATTCATTTAAATTAGCGACGGACGTTGACATTTCCGTCGCTAAATAAAATTTTTTTCTGTTTTTTGAGAAAATATTTAGAGACGGATTCCATCGTTAAGATTTAAAAATGGAGATGGATTATATCCGTCGCGAAATTTTGCCGTCGTTAAATACTATTTTTTTTTTGTAATGTTCCTGCATTTTTTTTCTAAATAAAAAATACCCTGCACCTTTTTATCGGAAAGGCATAGTGCGTCTCTTCTCACTAAAATTTGAAAAAAAAGATTAGTTTGAGAATTAACTTCTTTGATATCCTATTTTGGGAATTTTGCTTATAAAATATCCTATTTAAGAAAAAAAATCCCTAATTGGATCCCACATCTACCTGACCAGTGTTAAATGAACCCTGAATCTTTCTTTCTGGATTGATGATTTTGATTGGTTACTCGATTATTGATTATTGAACTTGCTCCATTGTTTGAGAAATTAAGTAAAATCTGCAGCACTGATAAAAGCTAACCTGAGCAGCAAACTAGATTGGCCAATATGGACTTTTATTATCAGTTGAAATGAACTAAATTCCGGCTTTGTTCGCCTGTCCTGATGAAAGAATTGCACAAGCATCAAAAGGCTTGGCACACAATTTGGATTTAGGCTATAACCATGGTCATTCCTGTTGTCGTGTGCTGTTTCAGATTTCTTTTAACTTCTGTAGGTCATTCCTGTTGTATTTTGTGACTTAAATTAGAGCACGAGTCTGTGGTTGTCGAATTCATTTCCAGTCAGGACACATCTACCTGAATACCAGGACACAACCGAATTCATCTTTAATCCTTTGATGTCATTCATTCTCAATTACTTGAGCTCTTACTGCCCTCAATATTGGACTAATTTCTATGAAAATGAATTGATCCCCCATCAAAGTAAGTGCTCTATATCACATTATCATGGTCGTGATATGCTGCTTATATCCTGTTTTGCTTTCTTTTAGGAGTGGTTTGACTTTGTTACTTAACGGGAATCTCTATTCATCAACACGTATATCAAAGTTTCTAAAATAACATCAAAATAAAGTTCGTGTTGCAGTTATGATGAAATTGATAGAGATGAAATGAGAAGAAAATCAATGACATTTGAAAAATGATGCAGATTTTTATTTTTAAAGATTACGAGCAACTACTCTTCAACTTTGGAAAATCCCATTTTATTTTCTGATTTTTTTCAGAGAATAAGAAGAGATTCTGATGCATAACATTTTTCAATTGAATTTGTAGTTCTCATTACCTAAAGTCATACTCATCAAATCTGGCCTATACAAACAGTGTGCCTGCCTTCAATGCTGCCATTCTATTGGTTGTTGACTCTTCAAGTCTTTTTAAGTCTTCTCCTTTGGGTCTTCATCTTCGTGGAGAGGTTTGTTCTATTCCATGTGCTTCAAAACCAAGTCCAAGTCTTCATCATCCCTCTGGTTGCAAGCTCTCTTGTTCTGTTTACGCATGTCGAGATGAATTTTAACGGATGTAGCAGTGAATGATCTAATTATATTATTAAGGTATGCATTAATGAGCATTACATCATCGGTTCGAATTTTCTATAAAATCGATTTTTCGACATGATATTAGAAAAGATCATGTTAAGAGATCACAAGTTCGATACATGCTTCCTTTTATATATTGCTATCTATATGATTTATTAAATGGCTCTTGTTTGACATTTGATGGGTTGAGTTAGTGTATTTGTTGTCCACATTTTATCCTCCTATGGGTTCTTGTGTGAGGAGAAGTGTTCAGCTATACTCTCTTTCTCTCATAAAAATTACAACGGTTTGAATTGACATGAAAATTTATGTGTGTTAAATTTATAGGTAAATATTTATTTGTTTTTTGGTTTTTGTGAGTGAGAGGAATGAAAAACAAAGATGGAGAAGAAAAATAATAATAATATGAGTTGATGTGATATACTCCTTCTCTTCCATTATTTTTGTAATGTTGATTGAATGCACATAAATTTAAAGTTCTCTTTTTGTTTTCAACTCTAATTTTGAATCACACAATTATTCTTTCTCCACCTTTAATTCCTAAGCATATAAAACTTTTCAAATATGATAACGTTATAAATAATCTAGGAGGGATCGAAATGGTAAAAAATTTCAAAATAATGGGACGAAGAGAGAAATAAAATATATTATTTTTTTGGTAGTTTTGTAGAAAAAAATTTCCTATGAAAATATTATAATTTTTGTGAGACATCCAAATTAAACAAGTATTGTATTTTTTTGAGATAGAAGGAATATATTAGTGGACTTAGTACCATCAGTTTGAAATTTTGATAGAATTAATTTTTTTTTACGGATATCTTCTCCATAAAAATTTTTATGATCATGATATTTCCAGTTTTCTAGTCTTTCCTAAGACCTAGTCCAAGTCTCCATCCCTCTTGCTACCTAAGCTTGCTTGAGTGAGGCAACTGTAATGTGCTATAGGTTGTGATTGAAAGAAGCTTAAAGAACCATTTGTCCAGGAACTCTCTCATAGTTAATCTAGGTCCGCCATCTAGGAACAAATTCCAAGATGTTGTGTTCCGAGTTCTGATTTCCGGCCATTCCCGCTATATAGAATGGAGGAAGAAGATCCTTGGGGCCTGCCTCAACAAGTGAGGTTTTCTGGCCTAGGTGATAAGACTTTGACTTAGTTTCTCATCGGATCAAACTCCCTTTTGGACCATGACTGAACTTTTAATTTAATAGATGCAAATCCACGAGAAACCACTTGTTTAACTGTAGGAAGAGCACGAAAAAAAGAGTGTTTCTTATCATAACTTTTTGATATAGCGAAAGTTTTTATTGCTTCCATAGAAAAATATTAGTCTAACAGGAATAATTAGAGGGTTTAAATTGATCCTTTTCGGAGAATGGTACGATCCCGTTGGGTTTTGTACATCTGCATATTGTTATCAGATGAGATCCAAGTTGTAGCTTCCTGTTTAGCTCCTCTTCATGTGTGGCTCTTTGGTTTTTTCTGTAATAGCTTTAATAAATGGCTACTTGTTTCAAATGTTCAGTGATCTGGTACGCAAAAGGAAGCTCGGAACTTTGTAGTCCTTTTACTGCTGCTGCTTGCCATGTTATCAAATGTTGAGGTTCCTGTATTACTTTCATGCTCAAATTGGAGGCCGGGTGTGATCGGCGAACTCATTTCTAGTACAGACAACCCTGAATACTATGGACGAGAATCCCCTACTGGTATGCAGCTTGCTTGTTGAATGAGGTAACTCTGTTTCTTAGAATTAATTGATTCTCTTCTTGATTACTTCCCGTAACATTTGAATGATTGTCCTTGGAAACACATTACATCATCTTACAAGGACGGACTTTATATCATGATGGTGGCATGCTGCACCCAAAATACTAATACATGCATACACCGCTGCATTACATCATGCTAATCTTCTCTCGTAACCGTGACACTAAACCCATTGTTTTTTCAAAAAGTTAAGGACATATGGATAAAACCAAAAGAATTCGACCCCTAAATTGATTCTGGCTAGCGTTCCATTTTTTTACTGGATGGAGGGAGTATATTTTGCTCTCCGAAAAGACAACTTAAATAGTTTCATCTGTTGGGTCCGTGCAAATATAGTGCCTGCGAGTCTATTGGCAGTTGACTCATATGGCCTTCCAAGTCGTCTCTCCTTTGTCCTTTCTTTTTGGGTCTTCCAGAAAGCGCAAACAAAAAGAGTATCCCCTTTTAATTTTCGTTTCTGGTGCATGAGCTAGTGATCTCTTCTGTCCAAGAAGCTTGCTTGTTTTCAAACAACAGATCAACCATGGCCTCCGCCTTTCTTTCCACGCCGCCAGCTCCACCTCCTTCGGTACCTTGTCCCGATTCTCGTGTCTTATCTGCTGATTGTTTGTTGCAGTTATGTAACAAGCAGTCTCGCAAATGGGTAGAATTTCTTCTGCTACTTGGCGTCTTTCTCTCTCTCTTTACTCATCTTGCATACTGGAGGCGATACATTAGTAGAACCTGGACTTTTAGGTATCCTTTGTGGGCTGCATACCTGACGATCGCCTCGGTTGTGTCGTTTACTCTTGGTATGATGAGCAACCAACCTCCTGCACTCCACAGCGATCTTTACTTTCCATGGGGAATAATGTTTGTAGTTATAGCGTATGGGCTCAGTGGTAGTATCAGCGCGTTTTCTCTTGATGACAACGAGAACGGCATGAAAATGCTATTGGAGCAAGCAATGCTAAGCGTGTACATTTTTGGTGTGTTTCCCCCTCCTGGCGACGATCACAGACATTCTTTTCATGAGCGGAGGGGGATTCTTGTAGCCACGTTTGTTTGGTCAATTCTAGTTTATGGAGAAACAGCGTATGCTCGCATGATTGCCAGTCTTTCATCAAAAGGAATCGCTTATTGGGTTGGGGCAGATATCGCATCTTATATGGAGTCCGAGCATCTGCTACCATACAACGATAGCATGGATCCATCCTCCATGGAGGGGTACAGGTACTTCGTAGATTTTATGAAAGGAAGAAAAGTTACCATACAAGACATCTGGTCCTGCCAAGGGAAGGTGCTCTGCTCAGGAAATCGTCAAAAGGATGATAGACGCAAAGATCTTTGCCTTTCATTTGCTCTTTTTGGGTTGCTTCTTCGAAGGTATGGAGGTTACCCCCTACATGAGGCCGGCCAAGACAAGACCTGGAGGCTTGTTTCGGAGAACCTCCTTCCCGATGATGGAGGACAACCGAAGAGGGCGTTTAAAGTGATCGAGTTAGAGCTTCATTTCCTCTATGATTTCTTCTATACCAAGCACTGTGCCGTGTATGTTATGGGGCCACATCGGGTAATTAATCACTTCCTCCTGATTTTTAATTACATTACCCTCACCCTTCAAATTATCGAAATCCATGCACTAGAGTCACAGAAGGATACCGGCGAAGTGCAGTTTCTTGGCATCAATCTGGACATTATAGTCACGTGGATCTTGCTTGGAACATTTGTCGTGCTGTATATCTTGCGATTTTTTGCTAATGCTACTTCAATCTGGACAAGGGTACGGTTGATGTGCTGTTATGTGCAAGAGAACTTGTCCAACAACTGGTTTCGCGAGAATGTGCTGGAGATGATTCTTCGCATCGATTCGGTGATGCGCCGTCCTAATTGGGAAAGAAAACTGGGGCAGTACTCCTTCCTAGACTCCTATGCCTATGTGCCGTGGTATGGGTCAGCACGTAATGCCTCTTTTATGCTGTTCAGTTTGCCAAGAAATGGCCAAAGAGAAGGAAAACGAATCAATTTGTCGATGCAAGTGAAGGAAGCCATCGGCAGATCTATAAAGAAGAATGGGCACAATTTGTCCGATGGTGTAGAGGCTTTACGTGGACATGGATTCAACGTGGAAAGGCTCTCGCAAATATACCACCCATCTAACAGCATCGCAGAACATATCCTAACTTGGCATATTGCCACATCTTTGGCTGAAAAAGAAGAAGTTCCTTCTTCGGTTGAAGATTGGTACCAATATGATGTGGCGGTCAGGTTATCCAATTACTGTGCTTATTTGGTGGTCTTCGCTCCTGAGTTGCTACCTGATCACCGACGCTCAACTGAGTTATTCTATGATTCTATGATTGAAAGTGCAAATAAAATACTGAAAGGGTGTGGTTGGGATAGGGAGCGTATAGTCTCTGCTGATACCCTCGATGGTGGTACATTGGCACTAAAGAACTCTGTACTCTTGGCTGATGAGCTGATACATGGACACAGCGGAAGTGGGCAAAGGTGGAAGATGCTAGCTGAATTCTGGGCGGATCTGTTGGTGTATTTGGCTCCATCAGACAATGCGAAGGCACATGCCGAACACCTCGCCACTGGAGGTGAATTCATCACTCACATCTGGGCTCTGCTTACTCATGCTGGGATCATAACTAGGGACAACGCCAGGAATGATACTGCTGCAGTATCACGAGAACCTAGTATGGCGTAGTAAGCAGCAGCATCATGTGTCCATTTGTTCGTATATTTACCAGCGTGGAAGAGTCATTCGGTTCACTTTTAGTTTAAAGCTATGACTGTGACTGTTGGCGTGATGTAACGTGCGTAACTGCGTATTGTTTAAAGTCCTTCGGTGGTTCTTGCTGTTGGGGAATTTTGATGTCCAATAGACGAGCTGCCGGTGTTGACTCTCCTTTCGGCTGCCACTGTCTTTGTTATTGCGGCGTTGTGATGATGGTGCGATGATGACGGAGATGGATTGATGATGAGACGATGAAGATAATGATTATTGATGCTTTGGCGTGGTGTTGATCGTGATGGTGGCGTGCTGCGGTGGCTGGTGGATGAGACAATGAAGAGGATTAATGATGGCAATGATGGTGGTTGCGTGTGAGTGTGGGTGTGAGTGGGAGGCAAGGTGGAGGTTGGCGGAAGAGAGTGGAAGAAAGTGGGAGAAGTGGGTGAGTGAGTGGGAAAATAACATGTTCCGTCCCACGATACGTCTCGTTCAGTCCATTATTTACTCAAATTTCGTAATATTTATTCACCGATAATCCATTTACATCGATAGATTTATCCCGTATACGAAAATATGACCTCCCGAATCATAATCCATTATTTATGGGATTAAATCAATAGTCCTATCATGCAACGTTTATAACGTTATAACTTTATTTGTTCGTAATATTTATCGTTGCAACGATCATTCAATTACCCCAAATATCCATCCTCATATTTGATTCAATAATCAAATATTTTCTTGGATTAAATCTATAATCCTTTTAACGCGATTATTTTAAAATCGTAGTGCTATATATTCATTTTTAAATTCCTAAAATTTTTGGGTATTACAGGCTAGTTTTTACCCGCGGCACTGACGAGAAGGACTCTAACAGGACGTTACGGGAGTAAAGATGTCATGATAATCAATACCTTGAGTTGTGTGTTTCCTTTGGCGACAAGACAAGTTTTGTAACGTTACACACTACCATCAGAAAATCGTTTGATTGTATAAACCCACTTCGATTCGATTGGTTTCTTCCCGTGAGGAAGGGGAACAAGAGACCAAGTTTGATTTTCGGTCAATGATTCTATCTCGGCACGCATAGCGTCCTGTCATTCTTGGTGTTTCATTATTTCTGCAAAACTGTTAGGCTCAACAAAAGTATCAATAGAAGTAGTAAAAACCATGTGTTTATCATGAAATTTAGTATAAGAAATAAAACGATGAAGCGGGTATGGAGTCGACAAACCTGTGATCGATGAAAAAGAGGGCGACTTAGTAAGAGAGCAGTCATAATCGATGAAGATAAGGTGGCGATTGGCGTGCCAATTGTGGTCTTCCAGAAGCTGTAGAAGGAGGCACATTTGAAAGTGGAGATGATAAGGTGCCGCTGACATTAGGTGGTGGATGATGAGTATTGAAACTGAAACCGTAATATTTTTCCTCATTTCAACTTCTTCTACAACCATCAATATATATACAATGGCATGCCTAGAATAGGGAACAAGGATCCTTGATTTGTGGGATTACAATCTATCACGAACGGCTAGTAATTAATCTCTAACGGTTAGGAGTAAATCAAGGGGGATGGTTCCCGATTTACTGGTTTGCCTAATACACCCCTTCAAGATGAAGTTCAACGGAGCGAAGTTTCATCTTGTCTCGAAGAAGCTGGAAGCGCGTGGTGCCTAAAGGTTTAGTGAGAATATCCTCAACTTGGTCGTCAGTGGAGATAAAACGGATGTGAAGTTGTCGTTTAGAGATCGGGTCACGAACAAAGTGGAAGTCGACCTCAACATGTTTAGTGCAGGCGTGAAAAACAGGGTTTGCCACAAGATATGTGTAATACCCGAAAATTTTGAGAATTTAAAAATGAATATATAGCGTTACGATTTTTAAAATAATCGCGCTAAAAGGACTATAGATTTAATCTAGGTAAATATTTGATTACTAAATCAAATATAACGATGTAATATTTTGGATGAATAGTTAAACGCGTCAATAAACATTACGAACGAATAATGTTACAACATTATAACGTTATAAATGTTGCGCGTAAAGGCTAGCGATTTTAATCCAACAAATAATGGATTATGACTTGGGAGATCATATTTTCGTATATGGGATATATTTATCGATGCAAATAAATTACCGATGAATTAATATTACGAAATTTGGGTAAAAAGTGGAATAAACGAGACGAATCGTGGGAGGGAGCGGGATATTTTTACACGCACTCACCTTTCTCTCCACCATTCTCTTCTCCTTTTCATTCCACTTTCCCGCCCACTCCCACCATCATTCCACTGCCAACCACCATCACCCTCCCCTGCCTGCCACCTGCCAGTCGCCGCTAACGCCGCCTTCATCTCATCATCATGATTATGCATCGCTCAACATCATCATCATTTTCTTCATCCCATCAACACGATCTCACCACCATCACGCACCAACTCGAACATCAACATTGACATCGTCGTTCGCAGGCAGCAACATCAAGGACGGGAACAAGAACATCAACGGATTCGTTCGTGTGATCGTGTGCATAAGGAAATAAAACACGTTCGAGGTAACCTCACTCGTCCGAGACGCCGCTTTTATTCGTTCACACGATTTAAGCACATTCGTGTATGTTTGGGATGTGTTTATGCTATGTATGAAGTGGTTTGGATGCGTGCTGGTGTGAATTAGAGGATCCGTGGTGTCGAACGAGAGTTTCCTGCAGGTTCTGGGCTGCAGAACAGTCGCATCCGCGACCATCCTGGGTCGCGCCTACGACGGGGTGAAAACTTGATATTTGGATTGACAGGCACGTCGCTCCCGCGACAAGGCCGGTCACGGCCGCGACGACCTTCTGGCCTAGAAATCATTGATTTCGTGCGTCGAACTCTAAATCTAAATGTGTATTTGAGATA
>JAOVYX010000472.1:0-13607 GCA_035668315.1 Drosera spatulata
TATCAATCTAATCTCTTCAATCCCATAGCATTACATAATTTTTAAAATTAAACATATAAAACAGTATATGATTAATTGAAAAATGAAACTAATTAACAGATAGGTATCGAATATAAGACAATAGAATAGAAGGAAAGGTTTCAATGTTTACCATACAATGACAAGGAAATCGAACAACTAGATGATCCAACCCTTTGGTTTTCTCCTAATCAACAAGAAGTAAACTCTTACGCTCATACAACTTTCAATTGACTTAATCTAAGTTCATAGACACATCGTACAAAATCTAGTTCAATGACAACATACAAATCAGGACATACTCTACAAAACTTCAAGTAGAAACTTATACATCTCATATAAACATGTAATCTAGCTAATCGATGTGAAACGTTGCTGCATTAACTCCCGAAACAAGTGAAACGACGATAAATCGTGAAATTCAAGCTTTTGAGCTCATGACTTTGCCATTTTCTACATCCTTCTTCATTTTGTTGCTTCAAACTTTGCGTCAATCTACAAAAAACATTAAAACACAGCAGTACTAACATTCCAAGACAAAAAGACACTAAAAACATAAAATAGACAATACAAGAGAAAGAAAACAAACATTTAAAATAAAGAATTGATGTGTGTTTATGCACACATCAATGTCGTCCTCCAGTGTTGCATCATCCTCATTGTTTTGTCCTCCATTGTCATCATTGCCATCATCTCCTGGAGAGGGTGGTCTGCCTATGGTAGGTCTGGAGAGGTATTCATGAATTTCCAGAGTTGCAGCTCTTAGATGCTTGTCAACCAGCCTCTTTAGCTTAGCTTCAACCTTAGGAATGTTTACAAACTCAACCTTTTCAAGCTGAGCTTGTCTGATCCTTGATCTCCAGAGTTCCACTGAAAGGGATGTATGGCTTACTTTGTCGCTTCTTCTTTGCTACATCCTTCTTCTGCATTATGGCTAGTTGTGCAAATTCAGCTTCTGTAAATACATCAATAACTCCCACTTCAGTCCTGCTTTCATCTGGGTTGATTGTGTATCTGACTGTGGAACCAGAGGGGATCGATTTAGGCCATTGATGAGCTGCTTTCCTCTTCCCTTTCATAGGGAGTTTATTCTCCCTTATGAATTATTGCAGCATAGACTCCTTTTTTTGGAATGCCAAGGAGTTGCTTTGTTTTGGCAAAGTGTCTGATCACTCTTATCTGAAGAGATAGTGCCGTCTGTAGTGTTGCATCTATTGTCATAGGATCAGCTGTGATGGTAGTGATTGTCTCCTATTCCTTTTCTGCTGTTGTGCTTGTGGTAGCCCATACTTCTTTTGCAGTGGAGGGCTGCTCAGTCAGCAAGCTCGTTAGCTCTAATCGTGCAGATGAGATTAGTACTATGGTAGTTGTTGTTGAGGTTTCCTTCTTCTTCCCAATTGAGAGAGAGGGCACTGTCTCTTTTGCCACTCTCTTCTGAGCCTTTACTGCTTCTTTTCTTATCTCAGCCTCTATTATTTCTATTTGTTTTCTGTAAAACCCTTTTGTAGTCATTTTCTTTCTGAACTTTGCTTGCGGACCTTTTACCACTTCACTCCATAGTTCAGCAATTTGTGTGATGAGTGAAATCAGTCCCTCACTTGTCCCTTCCCTTCCCTGATGACTTCTCCTGCTAGGTTGGAGTCATGCAGTACAACCTTTTCTATGACTTTAGGGGGTGGTATTCTTGATTTCTCACATTTTACCACCATGACATTCAGAATGGGCGATGTAAGAATGGGAACTGGTTCAAGTATGCTGACTATGACAGGGACAACTAGATCTGGTTTTGTTGAAGGCTCCTTTCCTTCTCCTCTGGAAGATTTCTATATTTGCTGGTCTGTATCTACTTCTTCCTCTTCCTGGATTGTCTCATCTCCTAATGGTGCCTTTGATGAAGCTTCCTCTGCCTCTTCCAAGGTCGGCATAACCAGCTTTCTTTTGGTTGCTCTAGGAGGTCAAGCTACAGCCTTTCTCTCACGTTGCTGTCTGGTTTTGGTACCTTTAGTTTCTTGGGCAGTAGAGGGCTTTGTTGTCTCCTTTGCAGTCGATGGGGATTTGGCCTTTGTCTCCTTGGCTTTCTTTACCACCTCCTTCAGAGGTTGATCGAAGGCTATTGAGGTAGTCTGTACCTCCTTCCTTTTCTTTGAGAATCCAGGGGGCCGTTTGTCTATCTTCTTCACATCAATCTGCTTGGCAATAGTCCATGGCCTTCCCAATTTGTCGGATAGCTTAAGCTTATCTTTTAAAAGGATGGTGATTACTCTGCCATAAAGTGGTTGTCTAACCTCGACTGCTTTGACTAGTTGATACATTAGAAGCTTGGCCTAGTTTAGTTTGTGCTTTGTCAGGATTGCACACATGATTTCTTACTGATCTGACGTGATTTGATCCTTTGCAAACTCCCGTGGAATGATTCCCTTCTTCACACGTTAGCCAGCAGCTTGTTGGATTTGGAGAGATACTTCTTCATGGTTCTGATTCCCTCATCTTTGTGCTCATCGTTCAACATGGCATACCTTCCGTCTGTTACTATGAACTGAGGAATTGCTTTGGACCCTTCATTGGATACTTTGAACAGTCGTTCAAAATCTTCGGGAGTGATCGTGATCCCTATCTTCTTATTTGAAGTGTACATGATTCTTTGGAAGTCGTCCACAACCTTTGCCTTCTCAATGAAGTCCAGGACCTCATCTTCGAAGATCCAACTGGTTTGTTCACATTAATACCTCACTCCTGCATCTGTAATGAGCTCTGCGATCTCCTTGACTTCATCTGATTTATCCTTTAGGGTTTCAAAATCAAGAACAACCCCTATTTGCAATTCTACCTTCCTTCAGGGATTAGAACGGCTTTGGGTTCTTTCGAAAGATGATGCAGAGTTCGATTCGGTGTTGGCCATTTTCTAAACTAATTTCAATTGAGAAACTTTCAAAAAGCTTTGAGATTTAGAGAGAAAGATTGAGAATGAACAGAGTTAGGGTTTGCAATAGAGTGTCTTTGAGAGTGTGAGTGCTTGGAGAGAGAGAGTGAAAGTAAAGAGTATAAGTTCTCTCAGATACTCGAGTATTTATAAGTGTCAAAGTTTCTGTTAAAAAAAAAACTCTTTTTAAAAAATAGTTGTTACCTTAAGAGGAATACCAATAGTGAGACCTATAGGACTCCCAATAGTTAGACCAATCTGAACTCAAGTAATCCTCCCCGTATCCATTGAAATGACTTTTCTTATTCATAAGAGTACCTCCATAAAAGAACAAAAAAAGAGATGAAATCTTGTTTGTCCGAAACAAAAGACCGATGCTTTTTCTCCCAAAACATGCCTTCTCTGTCTTTTCTTTTTTTCGAAGATGGACGTGCATATCTATTAATTAATATAGCAAGATTGAACAAGATAGTCAAGTACTCAAGTTCTATTCTCTCATAGACATAGAATAAGATAAGAGTTGCTTCCACCTCTAATGTCTTCAACATCTTTCACTAGAAAGACATTGGGTGAGCGGCTTATTTTAGTGATCAAAGGTTTAGTAGACAGCGAGAAGCCTTAGTCCCGGGAAGTGGTAAACGAGCGGATAGCATTTATCTTGAAAAGAGAGTCTTGTCCTGGGGTGCGAATAGCCGATAGCAAGGGGTCATCTTTGAGATGAAGAAAACAAGCTATAATTTATTTCATTACCCGAGGGAAAGACTAAGTGAAGTGAGGAGTGAATCGACATGAGAGTTGGATTTTCCTTATATTGATGCCGTACTCGGTATAACTCATGCATTTGATCACCTTTCTGACTAGCCATTCTGGTCGCACGGATTGGATTGGAAATCTCTATCTTACTTGTAAGAAGTTATCCATTGAGTAGGTCAGCTTTATATACCGCTGGTTCTTCATTCACCTGTTTATGAGCATCCTCTCATTGTAGTGACTAGAAAGAGAGACATGCTTTGTTTTGTAATCAGTCACTATTATGACCGTTACACAATTCAGGCATTAAAATCAGTGACTCTATTTCATTCTAAAAATAGCAATGCAGAAGGGGGATTTGAATGCTAATCTGCTTCTCACTATGTAGTAGAGCATTTTGGCCTTCTTCATTTAAGTCAATCATACCTAGTTCTCCCCTAAACTGGGTAAATTTGCTCTCATCAAGATACTTTAAAAAAATGTCTATAATTTATTTTTCTGCTGAAATATATTCTAGCTTAATATGACCCTTTTGTACATGATCTCTGATAAAATGATATCTGACATCAATGTGCTGGGTTCTTGAGTGAAAAACAGGGTTTTCTGAAATAGCCACTGCAAACGCACTGTCACAAAAGTTTAAAGTTTTTAAAAACGTAAATCCAAAGTCTACAAATTGTGACCTCGTCCATAAAATTTGTGCAACAGAGGTCGAGACAGTAGTCCGCTTCTTACTGAACCAAGATACGATTCTTGCTCCTAGAAATTGACATGTTCCACTTGTGCTCTTTTTGTCAATCCTACAACCTGCAAAGTCTGCATCTGAATATCCAATTAGTGTAAAGTCTGATTTCCTAGGATACCATATTGTCACGCACAAAAATTTTCGCCCAAGACTAACTCCTTGGCCACCTATACTTTGCTTGCTATTTATAAGGCTTGGCGAGAAGACTCTAGATTTCTCTAGAGTCATGGAGAGAACTCTTGTAAACTCTAGACTTATCTAGAGTTATCTTGTATATTCTAGGCTTATCTAGAATTGTATAGAACTATCATGTAAATACTAGACTTCTCTAGGGTTTTCTAGGAAGATCTAGGCATTGTATAGAGATGTATAGAAATCTCTAGAATTCTTGGCAAGGCCTATAAATAGGCTTGCCCTCCTCACTTGTAAAGCAACGAAATCTTCCAAGCAATACGAGCATTCCAAGCTTCCTTACAAGTTCCAAACACTTGAGTGAGTGTGAGAGTAAGGCTGACTTAGCACACTCGAGGCAAAGTTTGCTAAGTGCCGCACGATCTAGAGAAAAGCCCGTGACAATATACCCAAATCAAGGGTTCCTTTAAGATACCTTAGGATCCTCTTTATTACAGTATAATGGGATTCTTTGGGATCAGATTAATATCTAGCGCAAGCACAAATAGCATAGAGAATGTCTGGTCCGCTAGCTGTCAGATACAACAAGGATCCTATAATCCCTTTGCATAGTGTTTGGTTGATTAAGTTTTCATTTTTATCCTTGTCAATCTTTGCAGTAGAGCTCATTAGTGTTCTCATATGACTTGCATTTTCTAGTCCAAATTTCTTAACTATGTTTCTCAAATATTTAGTTTGGTTTATGAATATTTCACTCTCCAATTCTTGTACTTGAAGTCCTAAAAAGAATTTTAGCTCTCCCATTAGGCTCATCTGGAATTTGGACTTCATTAGTGTTTCAAACCTTTCACATAGTTTGTCATTAGTGCATCCAAATATGATGTCATCAACATATATTTGTACTAATGGAGTGTGATCCTTATATTTCTTAAGAAATAGGATGGTGTCTACTTTTCCACTTTGGAAACCATTATTACATAGAAAGATGGAGAGAGTTTCATACCATGCCCTTGGAGTCTATTTCAGTCCATATAGGGCCTTTTTTAGCCTATAAACATAATCAAGATGTTCATAGTCTTCAAAGCCTGGAGGTTGATCAACATAGACTTCCTCCTGAAGCTTTCCATTGAGAAATGCACTCTTCACATCCATTTGGTAAACTTTGAAACCTTGGAAGATAGCATAGGCAAGGAACATTCTTATGGCTTCAAGTCTTGCTACTGGGGCAAATGTTTCATCACAGTCTATTCCTACTTCCTGAGAGTACCCTTTGGCAACCAGTTTGGATTTGTTTCTTATGATTATCCTATTTTCATCTGTTTTATTTTTGGAAACCTATTTGCAGCCTACCACTGGATACTCCTTTCGTCTTGGGACTAGATACCACACTTCATTTCTTTGAAACTCATTTAACTCCTCTTGTATGGCATCTATCCAGTTTGAGTCACTTAAGGCTTGTTTGATGGTCTTTGGTTCCATTTCTGATATGTAGCATGCAGTCAAGCATTCCAATGTTGTTGCTCTTCTCGTCTGCACTGGTGCATCTTTGTCTTCGATGAACACATCTTGGTTATGTACTTTTATCCATCTCCTCTTGTCTGGTACCTCACCAAGTGTCATTTCCTCGAGTTGCTCCTGAATTACAGATGGTTCTTACTCAGTTGCTATGTCTTTGTCTTCTGCAGTAGGTACATACTGTTCATCTTTTACTACAGCATCTGAGTGTTAGTCTGCAATAAAGTTTCAATCAACTCAAGGTTTTCTTTAATTTTCCTTGTCAGGGAAATAAAGTTTTCAGAGGTTTCTAGGAGAGCCTCCTTTAGTTCCTCAACAGAGGCATCAGATGAGGAAAGGTCAAATATCTGCTGCTTGTCCTCACTTCTGTCATGAGACAAAGCTGTGCGTTTGAGATTGTCTCTACTTCATTTGAGTGTGTCTCACTCCAAGTTGTAGCTGTATAGGCTTTGCCTTTGTCTTTTATGCCTGAGCCACCTTTGTTGTAGTCCTTCTTCTTTTTCTGTGTGGACGTCTCTTGTGGGGCTCGTCTGTATTGTGCAGAAAAGTGTCCTTATTTACCATAATTATAGCACACTTCCTTGTCTGCTTCCTTCAATTTGGATGAGTTGTTTCTTTTGAAGTCTTTCTTTTTGAACAGCTTCCAGAAATTCTTTCCCATCAAGACAAGTTCTTCAGAAATGGATTCTCTTGTTGTTGATGCATCTTTTGCCATTGATCTCAGTATTTTCTCATGAGCCTTGAAGGCTAGGGTCTTTTTCCTTGCTTCATCGATTTACTTTTTTGTTCTACCTCGAGGTTGTAGGTGTGCAGCACGTCGTAGAGCTATACAAGTGATATTTTTGTTAGATCTCTGGATTCTCTGATTGCAGTAGACTTTGTACCCCATGCTTCTCTAAGAGATCTTATGAACTTCAGATTGACCTCCTTGTTGCCAAATGTCTTTCCAAGTGTCTTTAGATTATTGATCAAGACATTGAATCTCTCGTAGAATGCTGTGAGATTTTCGTCAGGCCTAATGGATACCCAGTCATACTGCTGCATCAGAACATCCTTCTTGTTTTTCCTTATCTCATTTGTCCCTTCATTTCTATGCAGTAAAGCATCCCATGCTTCCTTTGCTGTGGTGGTGTGAACTACTATCTTAAACATGTCATCACCCAGGGCCTTGAAGATTTGATTTCTTGCTCTTCTGCCTATTAGCACCAACTCCCAGTTCTCGTTTTTCCACAGAGACTTTGGCTTTTCAACTTCTTTTGTGGCATCTAGTGGATCTGGCATCGTTGGTATATGAGGACCATATCTATATCTCACATTCTTTCATCAATTAAGTCCAGATGAGCTAGCATTCTTAGCTTCCAATGGTTAAAGTAGTCGAATGAGCAGACTGGTGATTCACCACTGTTAGGGTACTTAAGTAGCTTTGGAGGAGCCATTCTCTCTTCACAAAATAAACTGTTAGCATCTTCTTTGCAGATAACAAGCAGAAAAAAAAGGGCCTTTTTTTTTCTAATAACTGTTAAATCTAGAAAGTTAACAATTGTAAATTATAGAATTTACAATGAATAGCCTAGAGGGAGGTAAATAGGCTATTCAAAAATTTTCACAGTTCAGTGCAGCCTGGTCTTATCTAGTATGCACTTAACCTTCTATAGACTTGCGGAACGAGTCTGCAGTAGAGACAACAGTGTGGAGGGATTGTCTTTTGAGAGTTCTGGCTTATTTTCTAACAGTTCTAAGTATTTGAATAAAAGACAATAATGACACAGAGTTTTTATATTAAATCAGACAATCGTTGTCAAATGATCAACGAAGGCTTAGTCCAGTCTTTCCTTGGTAACCAGTGTGGTCTAACCAAGAGGTGAGTTCACTATCTTCTTGTTTATGGCATACAAGACAAGCCCTTACAAGTATAATACTTGCTAAGGCTAGAACCTAGATCGTTGCACATATTTTTTTCAAAAGCTCTGCTGCAGATGCTGTTCTTGGTGTGGACTAGTGAACTCCTTTCCTCAGATTTTTCTTCACAGCTCTAGAAAATGATTGCACAACACTTGAGAGATTTTCTTTCTTGCAAAAGAAATCCATAATCATCGTCAACCTTCTCTGAGCCTGATGTTGACAGCTGCCTATTTGTCCCCTGCACGAATCCTCAGTGATGCTAACAGGCCTTCGCATACCCACTATCAACCTCGTACTAATTTTCGAACCTCAAACCTTCGATGTGACTGTTACTCATATCACAGCTCATTCACCAATCAATCTACTGCGCTTCCACCTCTTCTACAAGCCAGCATGGTGATGTAACTTGATCTTGAGGATTCGATCCTAGATCCTGAAGTATTTGTGGTCTTTTGCTGCCCATGTTTATCCTACTTGTTTATCTAGAAACTTCTGTAGTACTCTACATCCAGGTGAATCACGTTGGCACTCCAACTATGGTCAGTTGCTCTGCTCAATGCTTCCCTAGACTGCAACTCTCTAACCTAGTTCTCAACCTAAACAACTGATCACGAACATGTCTTACTCTGAAGTATTGTTTATCAATTTGTATACACTGGAGGGATTGCACATTCCTAACACTGAGTATGACGAGAAGTATGCTGGTGGCGAATGCTTGGTGCTTACATTGGACCCCAATGGTCTTTCATATGCATTTTTTTTTAATTCATATCAATCTTCATATTTTCTCTATTTTTTAATTAATTATCTCAAATGGCCGTTTCTTGATGATCACTCTGCGGTTACGGTTACACATGTCACAGAGTCTTTTGAGAGTTGTTACTAGTTGGAGGGACATTCCTCAATGGGCTAAGGACAAGATGTGGCGATTCTTCAGGGTAAGATTCAATTACAAAATATGCATTAACTCCTTTAATTAATTTTTATGTATTTATTATAACTGTGGCCTTATCCTTTATTTTTTTTTCAAATTTTTTTTGCAGGAATTGTACTATTGGAAGCACAAGCACACTTCGTTGGTCATGGTCAGTTGGAAGGCTAAGATGATCGACCGGGTGAGGGATAGCGTATTCAAGGTGAAGAAGGCATTTGCTAAAGGGAAGAAGGTTTTGGGGATTGGTGACGAGATCGAGGTTGCTCTGAAGGCACTTTTCTAATCCAATGAGTTTCTAGCCCGATCGCAGCGTGCTCAGGAGAATAGGAGGGAAGAAGAGATGAAACACACACAAGGATCGGTGTCGACTATCAGTGTCGCCAAGAAAATGGTAAGTAACTTATTTGACTCTCTCAAAAATTTCTCTAATGTTTTTTATTGGAATCAATGATGATCAATATCTTTTTAATTGTTTGTTTATAGGAAAAGAACCTGAAGAGGAAACCAAAGAAAATTATGGTGTTTGAGAAAACATATACAAGGAAGGACGCTGAGTCTGGTGAGATGGTATGGTGTGACGACAGATCCAAGACGACAGCGATAACTTACTTATTTTTTAGATTGTTGCTCCTCAATTTTATGTTTTATTTTTTTGTATTTCTTAATTGACTATTTGAGATTTGTTTGAGATTTGTTAGCCAATATTTTACTTGATATTTGTTTTTTTATGCTCTCAGTTGTTTGCAGATGCGTAGCCCGGTACAGAGGCTACCGAGGAGTAGTTCAGCGACGCGCAGAGCCAGACATGCCTTCAGGCGGCAGGATGCAAGAAAGGACGCGTCTATGGTCTTGGGTCGGCCAGTTCTATGTTCTACTCGAAGGACACACTGGCCTTGAGTAGAAATGAGTCCTCCTTAGTAGAGAGACGTGAAATTGCTAAACTGAAGAAGAGCAATGCAGCAATGGCATCACAACTTGACTAGCTTACTGAATTAGTCGAGCGTCTCTCGTAGCAGCTCACTTATTGCGGGGGCAACCCGCTTGATCAGCCTCCTCACCATCCCCGTGATCCACTCTCTCCTGGAGGCACGCCAGAGCAGACTTCTGTGTTTTAGACTTCCAATTTGTTTTCCAGAAGATGTTTGAACGTTATTGTTTCTATTTTTGTTTGATGACAAATACAATTTTGTAACTTTGTTATTTTGGGTTGAATATTGATGTTAAATGTTGGTTTGTGTTTGGATTTTGGTTTGCCGGCCCAAAAAATGTTGTTTGGGAGTTTGGTTATATGTATATGTAGGCACGGCTCGATTTTACGGCTAATTTTTTTCCCCTGAAAACCATATTTGCGACCAAAGTAAGGTTTTGGTCGCTAATTAACGGCGACTTCTATCGCGGAATGACCCAATCTAGGAAATAAGGTTTGCGACAGATTCCCTTCATGTTGTCACTAATTAGCGATAGTTACTGTCTCTAACTAGCGACATAATAAACGTGATTGTCGTTAAGTCCAATTTTCAATCTTTGCGACAGTTACGATTTCCATTCGTAAATTAGAGACAGTAGGCATTGCTAATCAGCTACAACACTGTCGCAAACCTATTTTGTGACAATGGTTTTAGCTACAGCTAGTTTCAGTTGCAATTCCATCGCTAAATCTCTTTTTCAACAAATTTGTGATCGTAACTGACTGTATCTAATTTGATTAATTTTTGCAGTGGTGGTCTTTCTACCCCATGCTTCTTCAAGAGATCTCATACACTTCAGGTTGACTTCCTTGTTGTCAAAGTTCTTTCCTAGTGTCATTAGATTGTTGATCAGGACATTGAATTTCTCATAGAATGTTGTGAGATTTTCGTCAAGCCTCATAGATACCTAGTCCACTACTGCATCAGACCATCCTTCTTGTTTTCTCTTATCTCATTTGTTTCTTCATTTTTGAGCAGTAGAGCATCCCGTGCTTCTTTTCTTGTGATAGTGTGGACTATTATCTTGAACATGTCATCATCCAGGGCCTTGAAGTTTTGATTTTTCGCCCTGCTGTCTATCAGTACCAAATCCCAGTCCTTCTTTGTCCATAGAAACTTTGGCTTGTCAACTTCTTTTGTGGCATCTTGTGGATCTGGCATCTTTGTTATATGAGGGCCATCTGTGACAATGTCTTTCATTCTCTTATCAATTGAGTTCAGATGAGCTAGCATTCTTAGCTTCTAGTGGTTGAATTTGTCGAATGAGCAAGTTGATGGTTCACTATTGTTAGGGCACTTCGGTAGCTTTAGAGGAGCCATTCTTTCTTCACAAAATAAACTTTTAGTAACTTGTTTTGTAAATAACAAGCACATAAGGAAGAAACCTTTTTCTTTCTAATAACTGTTAAGTCTAGAAAGTTAGGCTCTGATACCAATTGTAAATCATAGATTTTACAATGAATAGCCTAGGGGGGGTGATTAGGCTATTAAAAATTTACACAGTTCAGTGCAACGTAGGCTTGGCTAGTATATACTTAACTTTCTGCAGACTTGCATAACGATTCTGCAGCAGAGATAATAGTATATCAAGATTGTCTCTTGTGTGACCTGGATTGTTCTCTAACAGTTCTAAGTATAAAACAAAAAGCCATAAAGGACATAAGGTTTTTATACTGGTTCAGAAAATCATTATCAATTGATCAACGAAGGCTTAGTCCAGTCTTCCCTTGATAACTGATGTGATCATGCCAAGAGGTGAGTGATGGGATGGTATGGAATGATGGGAATGAGACTGATGCGATTGGGATGACTGACGAAGCTAGGGCTCACCCATAGTAGAATCACCCTCAGAATCTTGGTCATCCTCTGGTGCAGCTACTGCAAAGCCCCAATTGCTCCGATCAGATAATCGGAGAGAAAAGGTTGGCAATGGAAGTCGCAAAGGCTCCTAACCAGCTCTCGCGATAAAATAGTAGATACCACGGTCAACAGAGATCATGCCAATCCTCATCAAGCTGTCAATCCCGAATGGTCCTCTAGTTGGCTCATTAAGGGCTGGAACAGTCGTCATGTCATACCCAAAATGTGCAGCTATCGGTGTTAATAACCCAGCAATTAGGATCGGAGCTCTAGGACTGTCTGCTACTACCGCCTCAATCTTCTCCACTAGCATAAATCTAGTACTGAGGTATGGATAAGCCTGAGGAGAGATCAGATTGTGCAGCAGCACAAAGAAAATTCCTAGCTCCTTTTGCGATATAGCCCCATGGCTACTCTTGGTAGCTAGTAGTGTATAAGCTAGGAACCAATGCAGAATACGCAAAATAGGGTTCCTAAGTGCAGAACTCTTACTGTTGTGGGGGTTGTATCCCCCAGACGATGTCAGTTCTTGCCAGAGATCCTGCAGATGAGGCACATATCCCCTCTCATAATCTTTGTAGCCTCCCGGTAGAAAGTGATAGATCCTGCAAAGCTCACTCAGACCTAAACGCCTCATCTCATTCCCCAGTCGGAATAAGACGTACTCGTCGTTAAGATCGTCAGCTGGAGCCTTTCCAACAGTGCTAGTCCACATACTAAGCACTTCATGGACTAGGGATGGATAAGTAGGCCATCCAGTCAGAAATGAATGGTGCCAACCCAACTGAGTCACAGCATGTACTAGCTTGTGTCATAGCCCAAGAGTGGATAGCTCACTAGCTTGCAGAAACCTAGTTTGGCGAATCACTCTGCGAGATATCACAGCATGACGATCCGCACACTGTTCAGGAATGGCTATGGAATCGTATGGATAAGGAATGAGGACTCGTTCAACTACAGCGGATGTGCTGGCGTCTGATTGAAATGTCGGATTCTTAGTTCGAGACATTTTGTCCAAAACCCTAGGCAAATTAAAATTAAATTTGTCAAATACAGAATGTAATTCAACATTCCAATCATGAATTCTTAATCTACACGATGCACAGATCAATTTAGAATAGTAGATTGTTGAATTTGGAGTTGCAATCGCGAATTCATACCTAGGTTTTTCTTCAACGAAATCCACAAATTCTGTGGAATCTGAGATGTTTACGGACGCGTGCGTATACTCAACGAATTCCCCTCGCCGATACGAATATACGGTACACTTGATTGCACGATTAGATTGGTGATTTGGAAGGATTATATGTGAAGGAAATCGTAGGGTGCGTAGTGAAAATGAAGGATAAATGAAAACCAGGTTTCTGTTCTGATTTTATCCGGATAGGGTTTCGTCGCGCCCGCAACACCACCAGTGGCGCCAGCCACGACTTCAGTCGTGCCCGCGACAGATCCCTGGTAGCATGAACAATTTTTTTTCTTCTCAACTCTTCCAGAACAACTTAAAATGCTCTAATCGTTTATTTCCTCTTTCAAAACCCATTCTTAATGACTCGCATCATAGATAGCAGAGTTTAATGTCATGTATCAGTTTAAGATTTTTATTGTCATCAGAAATAAATTAAAATAAATTCGAACTTCAAAAGAAACTTAAACATGGGTTGCCTCACAAGAAGCGCCTTTGTTTAACGACGTTGGCTTGACAGCCATGACGTCAAATTATTTCGTTGAAATGCAGTTCATCTTTTTCAAAGGAATTTCATCGAACCACGTCGAATCTTGAAGCTCGATGATGTGTATGAAATCACACATCATTTCGTTATTCTAAACGTTTGTTTTTATTCCCTTTAAATTGTCTAAATT
>JAOVYX010000473.1:0-73695 GCA_035668315.1 Drosera spatulata
GGAGGTTTTGGCGGGAAAATTGGGGGACTTGATGGGGGAAATTTGGGGGAGTCTGAGGGGGGATTTGAAAATTTGGGGTTTGAAGGGGGTGAATTGTGAATAAGAGAAATTTGGGGGACGAATTGGTGCAAAGGGGAGTGCAGTGTGTGGTGGAGCGAGCGTTCTACACATTTTTGTTGAAGAAACAATGAAAGTGTTTTGAGTGTCGCGGCCTTGCGGGCGTTGCCAGAAATGAAGATGTTACTGTCTGGAAACAATGAAAGGGGCCAATTTTGTTATTGCCATACGTGAGCCTGGGCATAGGATCGCCCGCTGTAGTTGGAGAACAACATTAGTAATCCAACGACGAGAAAGATCACCTCAGGCACAAGCACATGCTTTGTTCATACTTGATTGTGAACCAATGGTGTGGCTTGAGTAAAGCATCAATCCTGTTGGTTTTTTTATAGGAGGCAATCCAAATCCGTGAGTAGGTGTCCATGATGTCTATATTATACTTCTTTTATTTTATTTCAAATAAATTACGACATATTATTAAAAATAAATATTACACATAAATTATAATACTTTTATAAAAAACAACCTTAAAAAACTAAAAAACTAAAAAACTCAAAATATCCTTATTTTAAATCACATCATCATTTTTATTATTAATTTTTCTCTTTTCATCCACTCATATTTTTTTCTACATACACACAAGAACAAAATGATAAAGATTCACAAATTCAATACATTTATTAATTGATGATATCAGGTCAATTCTTCTCAATTTATTCAAAATAAAGAAAATATATTTTTTGAAAACACTGTAATTCAAGATGAAGAGAGTATTTCTACCAATCATAAAATAACCTCCTAATTTTGTATAATGTGAACAAGAAGAGTTAGATGATCGTGTTGAAAGAAAATTTCAGTCATCTTATAAACTCCACCATCCGTCCGTGTTTTGACAAATTGATCTTAGGAATTTAGATTATTAGGGTCCCAAGAGTTTTATTGTGGTGTCGCACAAAAGGAAAGGCTTGTTTCATCTCCGAAAAAGTAGAAGCACATCGGCACATTGACAGGTGTTTACTATTTTTATTCAGTGATCCTATTTTCTCTTTGTCTAAAGCTCTGTCATCTTTCTCTTCTTGTTTGCCAATCCTGTTGGTTTTTGCAAAGTCTGTATTGACAAGGAAAAGAAGGATCGAAGACCACGACGAAGGAAAAGATGGCAGATGATGGAATTTCAGATGGAGCATTCCCAGCTGCAGATGTCGATGAGGTTTTGAGTCCTGCTTGTAACAAGTATTTCCATGTCGATCCCATTTCGTCACAGGTCGACCAGGACATTAAGGTAATACTCCAGCATCCTGTACAATTCCTTTGTTTTCAAAGTTTTTGTCACTTATCTGTTTATTGGCTTACCACGATATGAACGAAATTAGAAGGAAAGGGCTGAGGCCGCATCGAGGACAAAGAAATGCCGTGAAGAGAAAGAAGCGATACAAACTCTGAAGACCACGATTATAGTTGCAGGGGTGATTTTGGCTGTTGCTGGTGCAGCTTTCGCCATAACCAAGAAGTTGAAGGAGAAATGAACTCACCCGTGGTACATTCGGCTTATTTGTATGTGTGATCTTTTACAATTATCCCACTAATCTTTTACGATTGTCCCTCTTTCGAATTTTATGTAGCCGTGAAAGAGGATGATCAAGTTTTGTATTTTCAGCTTGAGTTTCGTTCGTATCAAACTACATAACCATGCATTGATTCTCACCTCCTTGCTCGTATGAGGTTATACCTTCTATTCGTAGCAAAATTTTTTGTCCAAATCTATTTGTATGCGTATGTCAATGTGATTGTGTTATTTGTAGATCTCATTGATCCGGATGCATAATCCTCTTCTTTTGATACACGGAGACAAATAGAAATCAGCTCCCAGTAATTAGCATTACAATTACAAAATCGGTTCCCTTGTAACATTGTTATAGTACCTCTTTTGAAGCCCGCACCAAACACGAAGCATGAGTAAGCAAATGTTATGCCCTTCAAAGATGGAATGAATATGTTGCATGGTAGCGAATCATTCCATTGTAACTTCAGAAAGCAACACTCAGATATCCTGAATCCTGATCGCATAATATGGATCAAAGCACCATTCCATAATATGTAGATCTTCTGCCGAAGCCACGTACAGGTGGCCTTTCGGGTGCTTTTTTCTTCTTTCTCCTTGCAGTTCCAGGAGGAGCCTGTCATGAGAGGAAAAACATGAGTATATCGCCCGGCTTAATTGGGTGAAATATCAGGTCAGTGCACGGGGTACCTTCCCCTCCGCCTTGAGGGACTCCTCGAGATCACTAAGAGCGGGAATAGAACCACCTTCCATTGCACCCATCATGTTCTTCAGCTTGACTCGCATTTGGAAAAGTTGAGCAACAAGTTGGCTTACCTGATAAATGACTCGAGCATTATATTCTCAAGTTCCTTCGGTGAAAGCAACTTAAAAACGAGCTGAAAAGTTGCGAACAGGTCTAACAATAACTTTCTTTTTAAAGTAAGAAACAATGACAGGCTAGTCGTACCTGCTTCTCCATAGTTCCAGATGCTTGAGCAATCCCCTTCCCCGGACGGAAGACTCTGCCAAGAGTTCTGGTTTCTCTCTTTCCTCTGCAGTTCAAGATCACCCACATTTTACTACATGTATTGGATCACGTAACCGTTCTATGGCATTACTGATCTAAACCAAACCCTTTGGTCAGCGATACTTGCAAATGACATGAATTTTATAAGGAAGAGTCATACAGCTGAGGACATCTCCAGAACCAACGCTTCGGTATACACCAACTATGAAGATATTCCTGCACAGAAATGCAAAGGGAACTCACTCTTCTCACCTGGGGTCATGACTTCAATCATCGATTCCATCAACTTTAAACTCCTCTCCGCTTCTCGGATTTGTGCAGGAGATATCTGTGTAAAAATTGGAAGAGAATAGCGTCAACTATAACTTTGTTTTAAAACTGGCAGACTGAAATAAGACCAACAGACAAAAAGGAACACACTGAAGAACACGTGCTCGATAATGTAGACAGAATGCAATGGGACAAGGGTCACACCTTTCCCATACCCGGGATCATTCCAAGGACGCGAGTCACGGAACCCATCTGTGCAACTGTACGAGTTTGTTTCAGGAGATCATTGAAGTCATATTTCGCACTCATTATCTTCTTTTGAAGCTCTTCAACATCCTCTTGTCGCATCTAATCACGGAATTACAAACCCACGTCAAAACAAGATTGCAGTGGTCAATGATAGTCAAGCCTACTACTTGATCAGACTTACAACTTCTTGGGCCTTCTCCACAAATGTCACAACATCGCCCATCCCCAGGACGCGTCCCGCCATTCTATCCGGATAGAAAGGCTCCAGGTCTTCCATGCGTTCCCCTTGTCCCACAAGCTTTATTGGCTTTCCTGAGACCTAGGACAACATCTTCATCAATGCTTGAACGAAACAAATAGATCATTTAGAGGTGATATCAAGGGAAGCATATAGAATACCTCTTTGACACTTAAAGCAGCACCACCTCTAGAATCTCCATCTAGCTTTGTCAATATTGCACCAGTTATCCCAATCTCTAGATTGAAAGTGGTCACCAAAGCTGAAAATTATGTAAAAGCTATTGATACGCATATGATGACTTTCTAAAGACAACCGAAGTAAATGAAGATCCTGATTATCTATATAAGATCACATCGTATGAGCATGAATGTGTGAAGTGTTACCCATCCTACACTTCATATGTACTCATCCATGAGATAACATCACACCACAGGCTGTTTCTTGCCCGGAGAAGCGAGAGCTTATCTTGACTGTCAGTAAATACATTAGGAATCAACATATAGTATATGCAAGACCAGGAGGCTTTGTATAATTATTAGTCAGGATAATGAAAAAGAAACTCATACCAGCAGCTTCTTGTCCAGTCATTGTATCTACAACAAGTAATATCTCTGTAGGCTCAATTTCCCGCTTCACCTCTTTTAGTTCATCCATCATCGCCTTGTCAATCTATCATAATTGAATCACTCTTTTTCAACTCCATTGCATACGGAATCAAGCTCAGAGAAATCCCTAGGATATGGAATAATAACAGGTTATTCAGAAACATAACCTGAAGTCTTCCAGCAGTATCGACAATGACAACATCTATATTCTCCTTTTTTGCCTCCTCTACACCATTCTTGGCTATTATTGAAGGCTTAACATCAGTACCTGCTGTATAGACGGGCACATCCACCTGTCACACTTGTTGATGAATATAAGAATGAATACGCTCCTGCTGAAGTAACAAGTATTAACGGTAAATACAAGATTGAAATGCTCATATCCGATGAATCAAGTGAATATCTTCGCTAAAGGGACTTAATTGACAAATAAAGTGTCAAATGATAGGGATCAATGGTTCTCTTCAATACTTAGTTCAACATACTAATAATATAATTCCATTTCAAGACACTAGGTCTACTACAATAGGGCATTCCATCAAAGTATTCATTATAACATGCGCTTCATTAGACGAGCGAATGATGTAACCGGAAAGACGACAAAAACAAATTACCTATTTAAATAGAGTACCTGTTTGCCAAGAATTTCAAGTTACTCAATTGCAGCAGGTCTGTACACGTCTCCTGCGACTAACATGCAGCTCTTTCCCTAATTTCAGATCGAGATGTGTAAGCATGCCACACGTACATTTTAAGCATAAGAAGTACTGCTGCAATACAAACTCTGACCACTTACTAGTTTCTTCAAATAAAAAGCTAATTTCGCACAGACAGTAGTCTTCCCAACACCCTGAAGCCCTGCCAATAAAATCACTGTAGGGCCGGATTTTGCGAAAACCAGCTCAGAAACTTCCCCTCCCATCAATTTTACGAGCTCATCATGTACAATCTGCAAGAAACCATACCAATTGGCAACTAATAAACTTTCAGTAGCTGATAATGGGACCTCAAGTTGGCATCACCCCGAAGGAAGCACACTTCACCACTAACATACTATCACCATATAATTTTCATACTTTGACTAATTGCTGATCAGGTCTGACTCCACGAATAACCTCGACACCAACAGCTTGATCACTAACGGACTGCACAAATCTTCTCACAACCCGGAGGCTCACCTGTCAACAGAAACTCCCAATCACAACTACATCATTGATTCATTCCACAACAAAGCATTCCACAATCAAGCAACAATCTCAAGCAACACACGGCAACTTACATCCGCTTCTAATAGAGCTCGCCTGATATCCTTCATCAGCTCGACTATATTCTCTTTCGTCAACACATCTAAATCAATCACACAACACACAACCAGAATCACAACACTGAATCATATCATACGTGTCCAGAATCGAGTACATTACACATAACATTTACGACGATGATGATTAAGAGAGTGAAACCTTGGCCTCTGAGCTTGGACCAAGCGGCTTCAAGTCCACTACTAAGCTGACCAAACATCTCCGCTCTCACAACAACACTCTTCGTCCCTCTCCTCGACCTCGCACCGCTCCGATTCACCACTCTCCACATCCCTCCCTTGCAAAACCACACCAACACAACACCAAATCTCAAACATCGCTACATGAACACACCAAATTCGACACCGCAAAGTTCAAATGATGGGAGTCTCTCGAAAACTAGAACTACGCTTACAAAGAAAGAGTGCCTGCAAGAGATGACGACGGCTAGGGTTGAGCCGCCGAACGGAGAACGCAATTTCTTCAACTTGAAGGCGGCGACGGGAGCATGGCGAGTTCTCTTGGAAGAGAAAAGAGAGGACGATGGAGAGCAGAAATGGATGGAGGAGAATCGTATCGCCTCCATTGTCGGAGACGGCCGGAGAACGACCGGGTCGCGGCGGCGGCGGAGGAGTGGCGAGGGTCGCCGGAGGATTTTCGGGGTGATGGCAGTGACAGTCCTCCCGTGGCGTTATCCACTAGCTCAGTGGTATTCTGTGCGGTCGAAGAAGATGCAATATCCTACTGCTTGTTTCACTTAAGGTAAATTTTCATTCATATCGCAGTAATATCAAACATTATTTTATATGAATTTGTCTCTTATGAAATTACTTTTACTCCTAACAAGAAGAATGGGGTATCTTAGACAGACTTCTTAACCTGAATCGGAGATTCCCTGAGAACTGAATCTTTGTTTTACTGACGCCTCTGGGCGATGAGGTTTGCACAATACCCCATTTTCAAAGACAATCTGTATACTGAACTGAAGCTCATCGGTTTGAAGGACAAGCATATGGCATACTTGACTAAATCATCAACAACCAACATAACATGCAATTAGACCAATAAGCAGAATCGAAATCTGAAATTAAGTCATCTCATGGATCAACTAAAAATTGAAATAGCTAGCAGAAAGCAATCAACAAAGGCGGAGTACACCAAGATCCATAATGTCGCTAAATGTTAATGGCACAAGATAATTGTACGAATCGTCACTTCTCTATCTCAGTCACGTTCTGGGACAGCATACTACAACCATATCTTCGGTGCACTAAGACCACAAGAATCATGTTTTATCCCTGCATCCTTTGAACTGGTTCAAGAGCTTCGACCGTGACCACACTGTTACCCCTGATAACCTACAAATAATAACAATACAATCAGCCACAATCTATTTTACGAGAAGAGTACAATGACAATACAAATATACAGATATGAGTGCTCTAAAATTGGATAAACTGCCGTCATGAAAGGGCATGTTTCTTATTGTGTAGGCCTAACTCTGAAAAAAACACAAATTCTTACCACAGTGCCAATCTCATTCTTCTCATTCCCATTCTCTTCCACAGTGTTGTCAATCACTAGATTCATAAACTGATCAAATCCACGCAGAACACCAGTCACCATCCTGTTGGCATTCAGTTTAACTGCAACATAGAAAGCAAAAATAGACATGATGAGTAGTCTCTAGTCAAGAATCAAAGTGCAACTCATTGAGCTCCCTCACAGATTAAGGCCCAAGACCAAAACCCCCATCACTTGAATTCAAGTAAACTACTTTATTTTGAATCAATGAAGCTATTTGCTCGTACAAGAAAGCGAGTAACATGGAAAGAACAAGGAAATAAATGAAAGCAAATTATTACTTTAATCTCAATATCCATATCCAGCGGATTTACATTGTTCCCCAAACAATTCCATTCTTTTTACGTGCATATTTGTCGGGCCAGAGAGGAGGTGGGAGAAGCCCCTCCACCACCAGTCTTGCCAATTAGAACAACGTTTATGGGAACAGCATACTAAGATCTAAAGCAGAACTCCAGTCAATACAAGCAGAGTAACTTGGGTAGTTGAGTACCCATACTTGACATAAAATCTACTGAAATCTGTACAGTGTGTATTGCATTTTCCTCGGTTTGCCGTTCAAAACCCTAAGTAATGAAGAAGTGAATACAGCAGCTTAGATCCAGAAACATCTAAATGAGAAACTAAGCAACCAGCCCAAACACACAAGTAAAATCACACAGCACATAAAGGCACAAATGACAAACAATGAGTATTGTCTAGAAGTAGCTTGATTAGAAAGATTTTACACATGGTTACAAGTGTCTCTAATCACTTAACGTTACGAAAACTTATACGGCCATGCTTGAGGCTCATTACCATCCCCGACAAGGCGACGACCAAAGCAAGCAGAGCATCCCACTCATCACCTAAACTTTCTAGTTATATCCAATTTGATTTCATAAACATGACAAAAACCGACAACGAGAAGCACCGAAACATCTCGATTTCACAAACTTTCGAGGTTAAGTATATTCAAGACGGAAAAAAAAAAGCAGGAAGACGAGAACTTACTCTGAAGCCTCTTGTCCATATACCTGTAATCGAAACAACCATTAAAAATCAAAACACATGAATCAACACTGGTTGAACAAATTCGAAAGATTGAACCCTAGAAAAACTCGAATTGAACTACGAATCGAAGAAAAGTGATGAAATTTTACTCACTTCTTGAGATCCGGTGGTTGACCTGAGCGACTCATTGCCACTAGCTTGTGGGGGGGTGAACGAAGACGGTAGAGGAGAGCGAAGAGGACGCAGGGAGGGAACGAATGAGGTTCGACGGAGAATGAAACCCTAGCGGGGGGGGGGGGTGGTTTGGAGAGTGATGGGTTAGTGATGCTGGGCCTGGCACATAAGGAAATGTGGTGATATTGAATGGGATCGTGTTACACCGGGGCCCAATGAACTATCCAAAAAGCCCTTTCGGTTTCCTCGTTTTGTTGCGTGATCACAACCAAAGGCTACGACTATTGTACTAGGAACTATCGAAATCCTATGATCGAAGGAAAAAAACTGAAAACCATCATGCCAACTTTCTTCACATTTCGATGTATAATCCCAATCATCCAACATGTATCGTTGAGATCGATGAAACTGTCATAAGCCTTGCCGGCGTATGAGCCAGCGCACTGCACCTAAGCTCGTTATAAAAGATAAAAACAAAAACAATTCTGTCTGAGCTCTTGAAGGAAGTAAAATTGTATAACGCATCAAGTACATGAACTACAACATGGTGCAGAACAGCTAACACCACAACATGAACATGATGCCTCAAGACATTAAAAAGAGAAATTATGCGATTAACTACTGCATCTGCTCCCCCGGAGTCGGAGTATCTATTTCACATGCCGCAGCCACCGGTACATGTCCACCAAACGATCTATTATCAGGAGGAAGCACAACCATCTAGAAGAATTTGCTTCATACCATCGATCAGCTCCTGCATTTGCTCCCTCGAATGCAACGGAGCCGGATACACACAAGCACAATCCAACTTCCCGTTCCTCACCGTATCAAATATAGCAATCGAAGGGCCAACACCATGGACCGTGGCACATCCCACATAGTCCTCAACCCCCAGCTCTTCGAACACATGGTCCTCGGTGTCGTCTATGATTGGATCCTCGAAGACTGAGATGAAGGAAGTCCTGAGGGACGAGGATGGAGTCAAACCGGGGTTGTCGATGGCCTTGCACATCAGAAAGTTGAGGTCTTCCATGTCGGTGAAGTGCTTGTTTCTGTTCTTGGAGTCTTGGTATAGTTCATAGGTTCTTCTGGCTAGGTCCCAGAGATCTTCTCCTCCATTCAAGTCGTGAGTGTTGAGGATAGCGGAATGGTAGAACCCTGCAGTTTTATATAGCAACATATACTCCCATTAAACAGAGTAGCTATCAAGCATAATCACACAATGTGCATACTACCACAACTTATCGAAGTAGTTAGTATATACTTGGATCAGTATTCAGTATTTTCTGCATGATTTTGAAGGAGGAAGACAGGAAAGAAAAATAAACCACATGATGGCACCATTAAATTAGGATTCTGTTCGAGAGAGAGTGTATGATTCACTTTGATTGAAGGCTGAGTAGCTTACCAACATGGTGGCTAGACAGAGCAGGCTCAAGAATGGAACGACAATCTACAAGCGTCGTGACTGCACACTTCTCCCATTCGCCTTCAGGAACACCTTTAAGTGCACGCGCAGCTATGAGAGCTGCAGCAGAGTATGCTCCACATAGCTTGATATCTCTCGATCGGCATGCCTGCAAAGTTCAAATCCACTATCAATTAAAGATTAAATCGATTCAAGATCCATCATCTAATCTAAAGCATGCTACTAACTAGCAAACTTCCTTTGTTTTTCCAACAAGCGAACAATGCCAGATCCTCATGCACAAATACACATAGTCCAAATCATACACTTGACTAAGCAAGTATCTCTTCGTCCACAATTCAGGCACACAACTCAGGACCATACTTAATTAAAACCAGGAACAAATCAGCAAACTTCCCAATCATATATACTCTTCCTATTAACACATAAAATCACTGGAAAACATGTTTTGAAAAATAGTCCAATTTAAGCCCATTAATGTCTAACCAGATTGATCAACCGACTTGGCAATCGATCTTATCATCAATTCAACCATGGACAAAAGCATTACTCAAAACATTCTACATTATCATCACAAAACAATACTACTACATTGTCATCACATAACCACGATCCACCCTCCCTCACCTCAACCAGCCTCGCCGTCTCCTCCCTATCAAAGCTCAACCTCACCATCTCCGTCCTCCTCGTCCCCTCGACATCAACAAACCGCAGATTCGACAACCTCAACGAGTTCAACGAGTACCCGATCATATCCTTCCCTCGTGCCCAAAACGGCTTGTTCCCTTTCCCCCTCGGCACCAACTCCTCAATCCCCAAATTACCCTCACTTTCACCCTCAATGCCCAAACTCCCCTTCCCATAATCTCTCCCTCTCATATACCCCATGAGCTCCCTCAACACCCCCGCCGCCGCGGTCCTGTCACAAACCGCCGTGTGCACCTTCAACACCACCACCCACTTCCCCATTCCCTCCACCTCATACACCTTCGCCTCAAACACTCCCCCATCATCATCCTTACCATTATTGTCGTTTTCTGATCTTTCCCAGGGATTCTCATTCAGCTCCGATTCCAGAGCTGTCGAGATCGGAGACGAATTGGTGGGACCCATGAGGAGGGATGGTGGATTTGGGGGAGAGGAAGGTGGAGGAGGGATGAGGAAAGTGGGGGAGGGGGAAAGGGAGAGGGTGGAGCGGAGGAGAGGGTGAGAGGAGAGGATGCGGTGGAGGGAAGAGGAGAGGTGAGGTGGAGGCGGGTGGGTGAGGAGGAGGGCGAGGACTGTGGTGCCGGTGCCGGTGGGGACCGCTTTTATCCAGCTGAGCTCCGTGGTGGATGCTGGCCGGGAAATGAGCTCCGGCGACGGCGAGGGTACGGTTGTCATTTTGGGGTGGGGGAGAGGATGAAATGGGAAAAGGGGTTGTGGAGTGTGGGGGATTAGGGTTTGGGAATTTATTGATTGTTGTAGAGGTACATAGCTTGTGGACATTTCAATGCAATGATGTTGACGGGAGGGTGAGATGTCAAGAAAAAAACTGAATTTTAGAACGTAATGATGTGTTAAAGATAAAATCGTGACACTATTTGATATAAACACAAAACACGATGTTATTGTGTTATTTCAAACTTTGATGTGGCAGTGTTGATATCAACCATGTTTATCAAAAATCAATTGGTGATGCATAAAATAGCACAGACTTATCAATAAGATTGTCATCACAATCAACTAATGTAATAATTTGATCACATATGTCGATGTGAATTATGACTTGTATAATAAGACAATCAAATATTTTTTTATAAAATAATCATAAAATATTAATATTTTAAATTCAATAAATGATTCCTGATGTAACCGGTAGGAAATTGCAAGTCATTTTTCACACATATTTTTTTTAAAATTTTAATCTTTTTTTTTTTTCAAAATTTGAATTGTGGTGGAAAATGACCTGCAGCAGTTTCTTGCATGTTGTTTATAGTATGAACAATTCCCCTTCTAATTTTACATCGATGATATAATTTTGTTCATCGTTTAAACGAAGAACAAAACCCTTATAATTTTGCATGTTGCTTGTAAGAACAATTTCCCCTTCTAATTTTACTTCATTGATATAATTTTGTGGCATTGTTTAAATAAAAAACAAAACTCTTTAATATAGATCTTAAATATTACTACCTTCGTCTCATAATTCTTGCAGCACTTAAGTATTTTGTATTATTTTATAAGTATGAATACAAATCTCGTTGTCGTATCAAATAACATCTGATCGTTCCGCAACATGTATTAGATTGAAATACGTAACTTATACAATTATTGATACTTCACGATAAATTTACAAAAAATTACGTTTGATCGTCATTACATATGTGTCAAATTTTGTATCGATAGATATGTCAAATTAAAATGTTATAATAATTTTGAGATGGAAAAATTAAATAAAGTTAAAATATTTTTGTATATTGGACCAAAAGAAGAATATTTCAACAATAGGTAACGTGATTTTGGAAGCGTACACAATACCATTGCGTGGGACATTTTTAAAGTGCAAGTAAAGATTTGATGTAGTGTTCATTATGAAATCATTTAAGTTTTCAAAGGTGCATTTCCTTTGTCTAGTTACGTACTACCAATGTCATGTTTCTCATGCATTGAAAGTGACAACAAAAATAATTGTGTCTAAAACAATCACTTTTTGATTCGATATTCGATTTGATTTCTCATTCCCTCCATTCTCTCGCGCAATTCACATGTTCAAACTCAAAACAAAGCTCACCTTCATCTCCCGCCGTGAAACCACACGCATCTCTTCATCCATCTCATCTCCTCAATGCTTCGATCTTCCACCGCAATCGGATCAAATCCATGAACCCAATGGCGAAATTCGTCTTACCCATATCGCCGAATCCTCTGAATCGAGTACGTCTCCCTGTTTCACACCCCGATTCTTAGTTTCATCGTTGATAGCGTGTACGAATGTGAATCAGATCAGGCAAGTTCATGCCCAGATAGTGATCACTGACATGATGAAAGATCTTGTAGTGGCGAACAAGTTGTTGTACTTGTATGCTCAGTATACGGAGCTGAGTGATGCATATAAGCTGTTCGACAAAATGTCTGAGAGAGATTCGGTTTCGTGGAGTGTTGTCGTTGGTGGGTTTGCGAAGGTGGGGGACTATTTGACTTGTTTTAGGGTGTTTAGGGAGATGGTTCGGTCTGGGATTCAGCCAGATAGTTATACGTTGCCTAATGTGATTAGGGTTTGTAGGGATTTGAGGGACGCGGAGATGGGGAGGTTGGTTCATGATGTGGTTTGTAAGTTTGGGATGAGTGAGGATCCGTTTGTGGCGGCTGCTCTTGTTGATATGTATGCTAAGAGTGGGGAAATCGAGGATGCGGAGAAACTGTTTGATACAATGCCTGTAAAGGATCTTGTTACTTGGACTGTCATGATTGGTGCGTATGGCGAGTGTGGAAATGCGAAGGAGTCGATGGTTTTGTTTGATACGATGCGGGAGATCGGTATTTTCCCTGATAGGATTGCCTTGTCTACTGTTGTCAATGCATGTGGAAAGTTGGGGTCATTGCACAAGGCTAGAGAAGTCCATGATTATATCTGCAGCAGGAACATTTCACTCGATGTAATATTGGGGACGGCGATGATTGATATGTATTCGAAGTGTGGAAGTGTTGATCTTGCAAGAGACATTTTCGAGATGATGAGAGTAAGGAATGTCGTGACTTGGAGTGCCATGATCGCTGCCTATGGGTATCATGGACTGGGAGAGGAAGCTCTTGAGTTATTCAGTATCATGTTGCAAAATCGCATAGCACCCAATAGGGTGACGTTTCTTTCGCTTTTGTATGCTTGTAGCCATGCTGGGTTAAGCAAACAAGGCATCCGTATCTTTGCCTTGATGCAGGAAAAGTATTCGATTAGGCCAGATGTAAAACACTATACTTGCATGATTGACCTCTTTGGTCGTGCTGGCAGGCTTGATGAGGCGGCAAAGTTAATCGACGACATGGAAGTTGAGAGAGATGAAGGTGTCTGGAGTGCTTTGCTTGGTGCGTGTAGAATCCATCGAAATTATGATCTGGCGAAGAAGGCCGCTAGTTCCCTTCTTGGGATGCATCCTCAAAATTCTGGACACTACGTATTGCTTTCGAATATATATTCAAAGGCTCAAAGTTGGACCGAAATGGCCAAAATCAGAGAGTTAATGACCCAAAGAAAACTGAAGAAAGTCCCTGGTTGGACTTGGATTGAAGTTGATAGTCAGATCCATCAGTTCAGCGTTTGGGACTGGCGTCATCCACGGTCAAAGGAAATCTATTGGATGCTAGAGAATTTGAAGCCGAAGTTGGAATTAGCTGGTTATGTACCAGACACAGATTTCGTGTTACAAGATGTGGGCAATGAGCTCAAGAAGAAAATGATCTACACTCACAGTGAGAAGTTAGCAATAGCGTTCGGCCTAATTGCTACTCCTGATGGAACTCCTATAAGAATTACTAAAAATCTTCGGATATGTGGAGACTGCCATACTTTCTGCAAGCTGGTGTCGAAAATTACTAACAGGCTGATAGTTGTTCGAGATGCAAATCGGTTTCATCATTTTTCTGAAGGCGTTTGCTCTTGTGGGGATTATTGGTGATTCACTCAAGCATGTGGCTATAGAGGTACGAGTTCACTTTGGTCATTCAGTTTAGATCTTTCTTATGTTCTTTGTGCTATAAGTGAACACTTTGAACGAGTATTACAGCTCCATGGTGAGAACTGAGAAGCAATGGCCTATTTAGTTCTGAGGAAAATAGGAATTTGGTCTCGTAGAGAACGCCTCCTTTCTTGTGCTTGATGTATCTACCTATATATTCAGAAATAAGATTTTTTTTTTAATTTTGTTTATTGAACCGAAGCTAATCTTCTTTCATAACCATTTTCTCTCTTTTTGTGAATTCTGAAGTCAAGGGCAGCTGCCATGATATTTCTGCAACATGGCTTTGAATAAAATGAGCCATAGGGCTTTTGAAACCTGCTTTGCATGGGAACCGATGATCTGCTTAGGCATGGAATAATGAAACTGTAAAATGTCATAAGATTCAAAAGAGTCATAGGCATGAAACCTCGATCAGCAGGCCGAATCACTATAGGCAACTTTTTATGCCACGGTGGCTCACCCTATCAGTGGCCAGAAGTGGTTCCGACTAAAGTTTCCTTAGTTGATTCTCATGTATTCTACTTATTTCATAGTACCCAATCGTTAGGATGCTTTTTCTCTTGAATGCTAGATGAGATGGACTTTCTATCATATTGACCTCATTGAAAGTTGGCGAGCATAAGATTTCCCAAATCCTTAGCTACATATTGTACTAGTGACGACTGACACGTTAAGACTTTGTAGCATTTTTGTATCATTGTGCCTGTGTATGTGTATTCCGTTCAATGCTTTTCTTCTCCTCAATGCTTGGTGTGTTCGGTGCTATCAGTCTTTTTATCCTGTGGTGGTCTTTGTGTTCTTTGCACCCTGAGAATGGGAAAGAAAGAACGTAAATTCAACTTGTGGATTGGCTTTTAGTTTCCCAATGTTTGTTTGCTTGATTTGACATGATTCTGAACCGTAGTTTCAGTTAACATTGTCACGGGGATAGAATTTCACTATCCGTGCGATACTCAAGTTACTCACTCCTTCACTCGAGTTCAGCCTTACTCGTCACCCAAAGGCGATTCTTGAGAATGCAAGAAAGTTTTGGACTTGAAAACAAGCTTTGTATTGAGAACATTTGAAACTTTTACAATGTATGCTTTGTGTTTGTAAGAATAAGATGAGTTGGATGTCTTGCGATATCTTGGGATGAGATGAGATGGGATGTCATGGTAAATGAGCCTTGTATCCCTTTATATACATTCTTATGGAGAGTTCTAGACTTGTCATCTAGACTCTTCCATGCCCTTTTTTTCCTAAGTATTTATAAAAGTCTTTTAGACTCTTCTCCTTCTCCTATGTACAAGAATTCCCTAGAGAACTTTTCCTAATTCTAGAAAATTGTAGAGAATTCCGGAGAACCCTAGAGTACTCAAGAAAACTCTAGAAAAGTATGGAATTGTCTACAAAAATGTGGAGAACTTTAGACAATTTTTCAAAGGGAACCCCATAAATTAACCCGTTCGTGACATATTCCTCCACCTATGTCGCGAACGTCCTTGTCGCGACGCTCTTGTATGACTCGATCCCTTCCTTGAGTCGTCGCGATAAACCTTCGAGCACCCATTTTGCATTCTTGGTAGGAGTTCCTTTCCGTGTTCCTTCGGCAAAACTTGTGAGATCTTTTTTGACACTTCCTTTGCCCATGTGAGAGATCGCACCTCTCCTCAAGTGAATAGGTTCCTCACTTTTGATTCCCTTAAAGAGTTGCATGGTTGTGACCATCTTTGTTTGAGCCTTCTTCGCTCGTCGTATCATCGGGACCACACAAACTCCATCATCCTTCACTATGTGTAAGACATTAGCGAAGGGGATTGGTATCGCCTTCATACCCTCGATGAAGTCGATTCCAAACACCAAAGGATAGTCGTCCATGGGAACGACCGTGAGATTCACCGATCCCTTCCAATCGTCAATGCGAAGCCGTACTCTACGGGCCATGCCATCGATTGGTTCGGCCTTCGAGTTCACCGCCTTGAGCATGCCTTGCTCTTTGTCGACTCGAAGTCGCTTTGCCTCTCCCCGCGAGACAAGACTGTGAATTGTCCCGGTATCAATTAAGGTATGAGTTGTGTACGATCCGATCACCGTATCGACGTACATCAATCCTTTCGATGAAAACTTCTCCTCCGGGTCTTCACCGCATTAAGGATTCTCGAACACAGCAACCATAGCCGTGAGAGCATTCTTTTTCGGACACTCCCGAACAAAGTGAGGGCCATCGCACAGTTTATCTCACCTTTGGACTTCGTCGCGTTCTTGGACGTGTTCTTGTTCCACCCTCCTCTCTCTCTCCTTTCTTCGAGTCACTGTTGCTAGTAAAACTCGAAGTCGGCTTGATCCCGTCATGACTCTTTCCTCCACCTTTCTCGGAGTCACTCTTTGACTCCCTACCCCTTACAGACTCGCTCCTCTTGAATTCGATGAAGGACTTCGCTGTCGTTATGGCCATCGCAAAAGTTTGGACACCACGTCGTTGTAACTCCTGTTGTGCCCACGGTTGAAGTCCATTCTCGAAGTAGATGAGCTTGTCTTCCTCGGACATATCGCTAATTTGGAAAAGCAACTCCGTGAAATCCTTCACATACTCCTGAATGGTGCCCGTTTGTCTCAATTTTCGCAATTGTTTCTTGACTTCATGTTGGGCATTCTCCGGATAGAAGTGGAGTTTGAGATATTTCTTGAAGTCATCCCCTTCTCCATAGTGAACGTTCCCGCTTGAACGTCACTGTAGCGACGACGCCACCATATCAAAGTATCGCTTGATCTTCTCCTTTTCATCTTTTATACCCAAGAGATCAAAGTATCGTTTCATGTTGAAAAAGAAGGTGTTGACCTTCTTAGCATCGTGCTTTCCCGAAAACGGTTTTGGTTTAAGGGGCTCGAACCGCGCCATCTTCCCAAAGCTTGCTCCTCCAGTCGCTATGGCCGCCTTGCATAGCGAGGTTTCTTTCTTCAAGACCCTCATCTCTTTTTGCAGAGTGGTCATCATCGCATGTACCTCGTCCATCTGCGTTCGGAACTCCTTGCGAAGAGTGTCCAAGCATGAGTTGAGAGCATCTTGGAACTTACCCCTGAGGCATTCCTCCCGAACCTCGATAATATCGTTGTTAGGCACATCTTCCTCCAACCTATCCGCCATCTTAGCCATGATCTCTTCCATCCGCGAGAGTCGTGACTCCAAGACAGCTTGAACATCTTTCGACTTTCCTCTTCCTTTGCGCATGGTTACATTCGCGGTGTTTACCTCCTCAGGAATCCTATGCTCAACAATGTTTAAATCCGCCATCTCTCGAACCAAGGCTCTGATACCACTTGTCACGGGGATAGTTTTTCACTACCCGTGCGACACTCAAGTTACTCACTCCTTCACTCGAGTTCAGCCTTACTTGTCACCCAAAGGCGATTCTTGAGAATGCAAGAGAGTTTTTGACTTGGAAACAAACTTTGTATTGAAAACACTGAAAATTTTTACAATGTATGTTTTGTGTTTGCAAGAATGGGATGAGTTGGATGTCTTGGGATGTCTTGGGATGTCTTGGGATATCTTGGGATGAGATGAGATAGGATGTCATGGCAAATGAGCCTTGTATCCCTTTATATACATCCTTATGGAGAGTTCTAGACTTGCCATGTAAACTCTTCCATACCCTTTTCCTCCTAAGTATTTACAAGAGTCTTTTAGACTCTTCTCCTTCTCCTATATACAAGAATTCCCTAAAAAACTCTTTTAACTTTAGGAAATTTTAGAGAATTTCGAAAAATCCTAAAGTAGTTAAGAAAACTCTAGAAAAGTATAAAATTGTCTAGAGAAATGTGACAATTTTTCAAAGGGAACCCTATAAATTAGCCCGTCCGTGACAATTTGGACACCAATAACCAGAAACAGGACATAGTCCATAGCAGAATCTGAGGCTCCTTCAGGGGTCAGAAACGGAGGATTAGTTACATCCCTTATGTTTGGGATGCGGATCTGGTGCATCTGTTCGTCAATGGATTGCTAAGGAGCAATGCTCATAGCCTGTACTTTGCTAAACTCATTTAGCATTTGAATTAATCCCGAGCAAGGGAATGAAGAAATTTCTAGCAAATCCATGCCATCTTTTCATGAAAAATAATCGACTTAGGCATTGTTCTGGGTTTGGATCCGACTACACTAATCTCCGACATGGTCAGTTTGGACGTTCATTGTATGCTGAAACCATGGTGACAAAAATCAATGGTGATTAGCTTCAGCAAAGTCTAGCTCGTTTATTGTCCATGGTTCAAGGAGCGATGGATCACTGTCGCTTTGCCGGGAACAGGTTGCATATAAAATTCTCTCTCATTAACCTGCTCTCGGATGGAGCCTTTCGTACTGATCATATTTCCAACAGGCAAAAGAGTCTGATAAGGGATTCCACTTTCCCCGTCGCAGATCGCTCTCTTGCTGTTCAAGTCAGGCAACTAGCGTATTGTGCCACCGTTAAGTCTGATTTCATCTTCCATTTGCTTTAATTTTCTTTGCCCTGTAACCTGTGGTTGGTCTAAATGCACCAATATGCACACAACTTGCGGGGACAGTCATCTTAGTTCTGTGTCGTGTTGTGTATTCGTCTTAGATGGATAGCACTTTCTTGTGTCTTCCTGAACTGGTTCCCTTTAAACTTTGCAGAATTGGTATTGGACTTGGAGTGAGGTCGCAGTCGAAGCACAGTCAATGTAACAATTGTCAGCCAAAGTGATCGACAACAGATTCTCTACCTATAACCGTTCGCTAATGCGAGGTCAGTGTCATCGTGCTCCTTGTTGGTAGCAGTAGCCTTAATTTTGAAATCTACTCTTCACTTAGCCTAAGCGTCTTCTTATCTGGCTCTGGTGCTTAGAAGCAGTTTTTCACAGCTTCATGAGATGCTTATATTCTTATGGTCTTTCAGGTTATGGGGTTATTTGATATTGTTGCTCAAAATTGTTAAAATCAAAATCAATAATAAAAACAAAAAACCAATAAAAACAAAAATGATATCAAACTGACCCTAAAAAGTGATTTTGCTGAAACTGGAATCCATGAATCAAACACTTGATTTTTTACTTATGGTTCATCCATGCTTAAGGTCAGGCAGAATTAGAATTCTTATTAAGCGGAGTCGTGGCGCAGAAGGATGATCTACTAGAACCTTGTTTGAGGCTTAATGCAAAGAATGAAAAGAACGATTTCTCAAAGTTCAGATCATACTGGTGATAGGGACAACACGGGTTTCTTTTGCTAGCGTGCAAATTTGTTAAACCAAAGAGATTCGCCACTTTCGGCTCCTGAAAGTGGAAAGACACTTGGGATTTTCAATGCTGAAAAGATAGTTTCCACGCAGCATGATTTTCTCCTTTCCCCTGTGAGTGTTCGCTTTCTTGTATGCTGGATGGTCCATTTTTGTTGAGTTGAATATCTGTGTGCCTTTTGCCCTGTTTCAAATTCTATAAGTGGATATCCAAGCATGTAGTGTTTAAAAATTTGTACAGTAGCTAAAATAAATTTTTTCTCAGTTTTGGAAAAACAACATGAGGAAGTTCCTTCGAGTTATTCTACTGAACGCCTCATTGTTTTCGCGATCAAATGATTTCATGCTCGTTTCAGCATTCGTTGGAGTTCACTTTAAAAGTCCCCGACAATAGATGTTGAAAAATACAAGACGGAAAGACTACTTAAGGAAAGAAAATCTTAATATCATCATTGTTAGTTAGATCTATGTGTCAAATATAAATATTTTTAGCAGTATTTTTCTGTTTGTACAAGAAAACAAGAATGAAAGTGAGAAGGAATAGAATAGGATATTCTGAACAATAGAAAAACGAATGAAATGAGTTAAAGACAATCCATATGGATATTGGTTATTTGTTTAGCATGGAATGAAAACAGATTATTTCATTCAATTTTAAGTTTATTTTTTTTTCATTTCAAAATTGATTAGAATTTTAATTATAAATTCAAATTTAATTTTAATTTTGAAAAATAATTTAATCTAAATTTCAAAAATAATTTTGATTTTAAAATTAATTGCGATTTTAAATTAATTTTAAACTAAATTAAATTTTAATTAGATTTTTATTTAGATATAATTACAATTGTAATTATAAATATAATCTTAATTTTAATCATAAATCTTAAATTCAATCTTAATCCTAATTTCAATCTTAATCATAATCCCAATCTTATTCCTTAATCTTAATCATAATCCCAATCTTATTCCTTAATCTTAATCATAATCCTAATCTTAATCTAAATCTTTTGGATGAATTATTTAAACATACAAAAATTTAAAATAAATATCAAAAAATATACACAGAATCAAAATTTAAAAAACATAAAAACCCGAAACACAAACTCATCTCCCTCCTGTCCTCCTCCTCTTCTCCCCTCTCTCTCTCTCTCTCTCTCTCTCTTCCTCCACGCATCGCACGACGAGACCAACGAAATGGTCCCGATGCTCTCCTCCTTCGATAATCGCCTCTCAGGCATCACAGATCTCATCAACACCAAGGAATCGGCCTTCATTGCTCGATTCAAGTCCGCGGAGACTCGGATCCTGAAGAAGGAGAATGATCAGAGCTCGATTTGGGAAGATACAGTGGAGAGTGGAGATTATTTGGGGATGGTCGATGAGGTGATGGATTTGATGGAGGAGGAAGGGTTTCGGGGTCGATTCATGCTTGTTCTGGTGCTGTTCTGAGGCTCTGTTTCGGTCAGAATAAAAAAAACCAAACAGAATTTGATTAAAAACATCTAATAATAATATCAATCTTAGATAAATAAAATGATATTCAATAATATGAGAATTTTCGATATCATATTTTATCGAACAACTAATGTGCATACGATCACCCCACATAGGCAAAAGCAGCAACAAACACAAAAAAACACACTTTGGACTAGAATTTCATATCAGAATCACGAGTGATCAAGGTAGAAATTTGATACCTCACAAATCAGCCAAAATCGACAACGATTCACAAAGATTAACGATAATAATAGTTACATTCACCACAACGACGATAACGATGACAACAAATTCAGGGTAGCGGCGGAGAAGGTGGTGGCCGAGAATGAACAGAGGGGGAAGGAGTGAGAGGAAGTGAAAAGTTAAATTGTATGTTTTTAGAATTCTAAATTCGTGTATATTTTTTTATTATTAGTATTGAAAAATTATAGGTTAGGATCATTTACATAATCCTTAATCCTAAATTCATATTTTGACTTTTCATTTTTGTTAGTTTATTTTAGGTTTAATAAGTATCAGTTGTATTTTGAACGAATATCAATTTTAATTTTAATTCCAAAAAAAAATCAACCAAAGGCCATTCCATTCATGGGATGAATGGCCTAATCCTTACTTCGTGGGGATGAATGGAAACCTTGGTTGGGGAAGGAATAGGAATGGAGCATTCCGATTCCATTTACAAAGCAAACATATTTTTCTTGATTCAGACACAACGCACCATTCCATTTCTACCTCCATTGCCACGAACAAACACAGCATGAGGATTGGGAGCCTTTGGTCGAATGGAAGTAGATGCAAAATTTAAGTTGGGAATTAAAGGAGATGGTTGGGTAGATGGAAGTTGATGATTATCACGAAAAGTAACTAGACTACTAGTTGGCTTTTTTTTCTTCTTTTTTTTTTTTTGAAAATAGACTACTAGTAATGGGTCATATCTTTTGCTACAACTATTAAGGTTCACAATACAAACAAGAAAAACTCTGTATATGCAAGAATATAGTTTATAACATGGGAATAAGTATTTCCATACCCGGATCCACTTATGATGGACCCATAATATATGGTAAAGAGAATAGCAACAAATCTAATGCTATCAATATTTGGTTTCAAGCTGGTCTGCCTATCCTACAATTATCAGATGTATATGGCATTGTATCCGGAGAGATATGCATAATTTCATATGCACATCGGATATGATTCAGGCATATATTTGAGGTTTCCCAAACTTATGTTCGAGGGTTGCGACAATGGATGGACTTAGTTGAGGTTTCAACGAAGGGGTAAATGAATGCTAGTTCCAATTAGTCTGAAATCGAGTTACATACTCCCTCCGTCTTGGAAACAAGGAGTAAAACACCACAAGTAGTGGCTTCTTCTCTCTCCCCTCTTCTTCACTCTTTTCTTTCGACGGCCAGTAGTCACAATGTTATCCAGTAATAGTACTATTCATTATGGATTTTGATATATTATTTTTTTATTAATAAACGATATGGTATAAATATCATTTTGTCCCATGATTATAGTTCGTGACATATTATATGTTTGATATTTCATGATAAATTACGAAAAACATTATTTATTCGTCTCATGGATCATTCGTAATGCTATCATTTTTTTGACTTATATGTACAAAAAATGCAACTTTTTTGGACGAAAGGAATAGACATCTTAAGGATAAGTTGAGTTTTCCCAAGGTTGATAGCTCTTGTCATAAGACTTTAACTCACGCTGTCACTTGAGACCACCTAGTCAATGGAGTCCAGCTTTTCCTTTTCATATACTAGATTCGTTATATTTAAATTGCAATATTGATAATAAAGTTATTTATGATACGAATCGTTCGTGGGACGATCAAATATCGTTTTTTACAAAATTATCGTGAAATAATAGTTATAGTTTAAGTTATGTATTATAATCCTGAACCAATGCCATAATTTTCTGACGTCGTTAAGACGAAAAACGAAACTTTTGAAAATACATATTGAATAATATAGTGATGATGCAATGTTGCAATTTGAATTGGACTGAGAGAGTGGCAGGTTTACTCCCAAGGGTATACATTTTATTTTTATTTTTATTTATTTGGTCAAGGAGTCTGTATTTTTTGTACCACCCTAGAAAGTGAACCTGTTGGACCTTGTCCATTCTTAAAGTATATCCCGGTCAAAATCCCCTTCATTTTATCCTAACTTGAAATAAAGAAAGAAAAGAAAACCCTTCATAAACAAATTTATTACCATGGTCAATTGCATTAGGGTAACTGCCATCTGTAATCTAATCTAAATAATTAGAGAGTTATCCACTTCCAGACAAACATGGAAAAAAAGAAAAAGAAAAGAAAAGAACTGATATTTTACCACAATATCCTCTTGTATCTCTTACACAATTTTATTTCGATTTGGCTTGAAAAAACAATTTTTTCTTCAAAAATAAAATAAAAAAATTACTTGACTAGTATAAATAACCTCATTGGATCATCCTTTTCTCCTGGCAGACTCTCCTAGTCTCCTTCACGCCCTACTTTTTTTCTCCTTCAGTGTGATCAAGTTAACAACTTCATATATCAATATGAAGTTGCCAAAGCATGTAGCATCCTCATCATGTATAATCATCATCTGGGTTTTGATGATCGGCGTTGCTGTCGAATCATCGCATATCTTTTATCCAGAATATCAAACACTTGAGGCCACCAATGTAAAGCAAGTCTACAGAACTGGGTATCATTTTCAGCCTCCAAAGCACTGGATCAATGGCAAGCTACTCTGCATTTCATATGTTTTTTTAATCCCATTGTATGAATGAAATTATTCTCCCTCATTTTATCATCTGTTTCTCCTATTGAATTTGAAGTTGGTTTCATCGGTTCCATTGTCAAGGAAGTGCCAGTCAGTTTTTTCCCCAGATTTGGATAATGTATGTGATCTTGTCTGGTTAAAAAATGGATATTTATCCACACTATTTATTTTACTGGTATCTAAATTTTCCTTTTAATATAAACGATGTTTAGCAGTTAGGGAGTTTCACGTTGTGAAAATAAAAGAATAAATACATGAATGAATAAAAATGAAGACATAGTTGGGCATATTTGATAATGAGTTCCTTGCTTTGCTTTTACTATGCTTGCTATATTCTGACCAAGTTTCATGTACTAGAAGTCATGACATGTTTTGTTACTCTGTTGTGTATCTCTTGAAATGGCCATGTTTCAAAAAGTATGTCATAGAGCATGATTGGCCTTTTTCCACTTGTTAGAAGACATGCTTCAAGTCTTGATATAGGCTTTGTCAGTGAAAGTATTGCATGCCTTTCTTTTCTGATTCTGCTTGCATTAGCTCACGCAAAAGTTTATGCATTAATGGCAAATGTTACCCAATTGGTTAGTGAAGTTCTTTTTTGGATAAGGACTTGTTAATCCCTAGATGAGGTTATCAAGTGAGTTCTAAACCTCAAACTAGATGACATAACTTTTTTGGTTATCAAGGGCATGGTATTTCCAAGATGATTGGGATCTGACCATGAGATTTAAACCATGATGTGTATAGATATCACTATTATTAGCTATTGTCGCGGTCGTCAAGTTGGTATGTTTCATGTTATCATTGATTGTTTTGTAACACAGATTATCTGGAATATGGACTTGATGTTAAGATAAAGTTTGTGGTGAAAATGAAATACTACTTGAATTCGTCGTTTGCCTTGCATATGCAACAGCTCTTGCATGTTTCTTATTCCTGTTTCAGAAAGTCACTAACCTTCTGCTTTTTTTTTTCTTATTTTCAATGGGTCCTGTTCTCCTGGACAACCAAATGATCAAATCCATCAACAGATCCAAATGGTAGTTGTTCTATCACAGATATCTACAATATAATCCTGTATGTTCATAAAGATATTGTTTCTGAATTATGATTGCACGATGGTGTGCAGGACCCATGTATTACAAAGGAATCTATCACTTATTTTACCAGTACAATCCCAAAGGTGCAGTATGGGGTAACATTGTATGGGCACATTCAGTCTCAAAGGATCTGATCAACTGGGATGCCCTCGAGCCCGCCATCTATCCGTCGAAGCCCTTTGACGAAAACGGGTGCTGGTCAGGGTCAGCCACGATCCTACCCGGTGACAAGCCCGTGATCCTCTACACTGGGCTTGACCCGCATAATCGCCAAGTGCAGAACATTGCCTACCCTGCTAACCATTCTGACCCGTACCTTCGAGAATGGATCAAGCCCGACTACAATCCAATAGTCCAGCCCAGCCCGGGCATGAATACGAGCTTGTTCCGTGACCCGACAACTGCGTGGTGGACCGAAGGGCATTGGAAGATCATTGTGGGTGGGAGGTGGAAGAAGCATAGGGGTGTGGCATGGATGTATAGGAGCAAGGATTTTAAGACATGGATCAAGGCTAGGCATCCTCTACATTCCGCGCCACATACAGGAATGTGGGAATGCCCGGACTTTTACCCGGTGGGTGAGAACGGGCTAAGATCCGGTTTGGATACATCGAGGATGGGTCCTAATGTTAAGCATGTATTGAAGGTCAGCCTCGACGAGACTAGATTCGAGTACTACACGATTGGTACATATGACTTGGATAAGGATAGGTACACTCCTGATAACACGTCCGTTGATGGTTGGGCGGGCTTAAGATACGATTATGGAAACTTTTATGCCTCAAAGACGTTCTACGAAAGCAAGCACCACAGAAGGATTTTGTGGGGATGGTCTAATGAGTCTTCGGTTCCTAATGAAGATATACAAAAGGGATGGGCAGGAATCCAGGTAATGGTTTCATCCTTGAATAGTGTTTTGCTTGATAGTGAAGAGTGAAATGAAATCTTGTCTTGATCTTTATGGTATTTTACATGCATTTTTCAGGCAATTCCAAGGAGTGTTTGGCTTGATAGGAATAGGAAGCAGTTGTTACAATGGCCTATCAAGGAAGTGGAAAAGCTTAGAAAAGACAAAGTTGATGTGAGCAAATTAGGGTTGAATAAGGGTGCACAAGTCGAAATCGAGGGGATCACTCCTGCACAGGTATATTAGATCGAAGAAAATCGGCTCACAATATTTTTGGTTTTCGGTGTTCGCTCAACAGGTTCAAAGAATCACTCATCATATGATCATCAATGTCATATTTAGATAGACAAATATGATTATTATTTTTTTTGCAAACCTATGGTACATTGATTCATCTGAAACGCGAGCTCCATATAGACTAACACACCAGTTCTTATTTTGCTGTCACAGGCTGATGTAGAGGTTACTTTCTCATTTGAAAGCTTGGATAAAGCAGAGCCATTTGATCCAAGTTGGGCCGGAATCGATGCCCAAACAGCCTGCGGGCTGAAGCGCTCAACAGTTCCGGGTGGGCTTGGGCCTTTCGGGCTTTTGACATTGGCTTCGGAGGACCTTGAAGAGTACACACCTGTGTTTTTCAGAATTTTCAAAGCCCAAGACAACAAGCACGTTGTTCTTATGTGCGCTGATGCTTCAAGGTTTGTATTTTCTCTTGGTCAAGTTATCTCATGATTCTACTGGGGATGATATTCGTTTTCGCACCATCTTCGTGGTCTATTGTTATAACGCCAAAATTTTTCTGTTGCTCCAGCTCTTCTCTTGATCCATTACCGTACAAACCATCATTCGCGGGATTTGTTGATGTCGATCTACATAACAAGAAGCTCTCCCTTCGGACGCTGGTATGCTGATTGACCTTACTAGTCTAGCACCTGGTTTACCTTATCAAAATCTAATCAAATTGATGCTTCTCATGTTGGTTTCATTTTGATTTGCCCGTTGGTTATCCAATGCTCAACTTCACATGTAATTTGTTGGAAAATATGCAGATTGACCACTCGGTTGTCGAGAGCTTCGGTGAAGGAGGCAAAACAGTTATAACGACGAGAGTTTATCCTACCAAAGCTATGCATGAAGATGCCCATTTGTTCGTATTCAACAGCGGGACTGAACCGATTACGATCAGGAGACTGAAGGCCTGGAGCATGCGACGACCATTGAGAATGAACAACAATATGCACTACTAGAATGTCTGACTTCGATCATCTTGTTTAGTAATTCACAAGAATCAGGATAACTTAGGATTGTATGCCCCATTGATCACCAATTAGAATCCTTTATTTTACATCTGGAATTTCTGGGTGTACAAGAACTGAATGAATGGTCTCCCTTGGTTTCCAAGCATGCCTTGGTCTTTTCATTCTTTAGTCAAATTGCCTAGTTGTCTCTTTTGTCTTTAACATAAAGATCAGTATATGATCAACGATTAGTTCGCATATGGATATTATCATGTCAAGCAGAGATCGAGTCAAAACTTTTGGATTTTGGGTCACCTCACCAAGAGAGCTATGTTATGGGTTTGAAATATGGTACACTAATGGTGGACATGAAAGTACATGATCAAAAATTTCATATTGCAAGTATATGTTAAAATGGAAGACTAATTTCTCAATGTGGTTCAGATCTCGACCATATTCTGGGTGACAACTTCAGAATGATAGACTTGATACATTTGTAAAGGTTCCTGAATATCACTTCGCAACCTGAGCATCATCTAAACTAACTTAATTCAGAAACGAGCAATGCCCATGTTGAGCAATGCTTCATCAGGTCAATATCCCATAGTCACGGCTCATAGCATTCTAAACATCTGCGCAAATCATGACTTCTTAAAAACCAAAACGACGATTCTAAGTATACCACAACATCATTCCCCACACTTATCATTCTAATAGAGAAATCAAAAGCATAGCTCGGAATTCACAAGTCTCAGAAATTGTCTTGAAATCAAGCATTACAGATGTAACTTATCAAAAAAAAGTTCATGAAATCAAGCCCTGATGCTTCTGAGCAGCGTCTCTAACTCCACCAGCAAAGAACGATAGATCTACTTGATCTTCTTCTTGGGCCTTAGCTGCAAAAGAAAGAGAACACATAAGCCTGTGACACAACAAATACCACTCAACTTGAGAAAAGAAGTGTAGAACAGAAAACAGAACATGTTGTCACTGATAGACGCAAAACTACTGAGCACCGCAGCATTGCCTGGATGGTGACTTTAAAGAATTATTCAATGTCGCGAGGAGGGTCTCTTGGGATGGCTAAGCAATGCCATCTCCTCTTCTCTCCCTTCTCTGGATCTCTGATCATGTAGATTGTAGACCAGAGACACATACTTGAAAATAGTACATGTAAGAAGTTCGGTAAGCAGAAATGTTGACGGCATTAACAACAATCGGCCAGTAAACTTCTAATACTGTCAATATAGCTACAGCCACTTTAGCAGGTCAAGAGATACAAAGATCAGAGCTCATTGTCTCTTGGTACAATGTAGCAAGTTAACGACCATGGAAAATGTGATTAGAACCAACCTGGAACACCAGACGGGCAAAGCAATTATGTACGTGTTTAACAAAACACAAAAGGAATGCCTATCTAACTTGGGTTTCCAATAAACACTATTATCAAAGATGAGCCTAAGAGCACCAGAAGTTGGCGTTCACAAGGAAAAAACCAACATGAGCATTACAAGCAATTGATGTTAGTATAGTTGCACTAGTAGCATGATACAATGGCATGTAAAAAACGTACCTGATTGCTGTGACCACATTTCTTCTTGCGACAGTTAACAGCCCTTGGATGCAAACGAGCATAGCACCTGATCATTATCCCAAACAAAACGATTGTCAGATCTCCAGATTCGCTCACAACGTATTTAGCATGACATGGAATCAAAGTCGACTTTATTTAAGGAAGAAATGAAGATAACCAAACAAAAAACAAGTTAAGGGGGCTCCAAGACTTTGATAGAATGTACCATCCATGAAAATCAACTGCCACAATTTGATGTTCAGATGATAAAGTTAAGAAAGGAGATTTCTATAGGTACCTTGTATATCCTCTCTAGCACAAAAGGCTAAAAGAGGTTAAGTTGAAAGGTCCCATGGTTAATATCTACAAATCCGCACAAACCTACAATATTGACTTCAACTTTCAATGAAAACCCAAACCTTACCGCATATGACAACTGATGAATCCACACGTTAATGTTAACCCTTTACCAAACACAACTTAATCGACATTGCTTTATACAACTCAATCGACATTAGCACTACACAAAAATCTTAACCTAATCAAAGCGAGTTACTTACCTCGCCGGTCCTGATTCTAATCATCGCCAAATTATAAACAATAAGAGTTCATAGTTGAAAAGAAGCATACTTGCGGCAGATCATCTTGTCCTGATTATACTTCCTCGCCAACGCCATCAACGAAGGCTCAATGATCCCTCCCCTCAACCTCAGCACCAGATGAAGCGTCGACTCTACACCACCATTTCCACGCACACAACACACAAATCAAAATCACAGCACCAAAACACTACAATCAACCACAACAGAACACACAACATCGATTCACAAAACTTCGACGGACCTTTCTGGATATTGTAGTCGGCGAGGGTGCGGCCATCCTCTAGCTGCTTTCCGGCGAAGATCAACCTCTGCTGATCCGGCGGAATCCCTAATAAATAATCACAACAATCCGAATCAGATCAAATCCACAAATCAATCAAATACGACACAAATTCGATCAATTACACGAGATTATCAAACTACAAATCAATTCGATCTGTGAATACCTTCCTTGTCTTGGATCTTGGCCTTGACATTGTCGATGGTGTCGCTGGATTCGACCTCTAGGGTTATTGTCTTCCCCGTTAGGGTTTTGACGAAGATCTGCATCGTTGAAGCACTCGAGGGAGAAATTTCAGGCTGCGAGGAGATGAAACGGAGACGAGATTGAGTTTGTGTGGTATTTATAGTATGGGTTTAGGGTTTCGAAGGGAGTTGGGCCTGTAAGAATGGGCCTTGGGCTTTCGAACTGATTATTTGGGATGCGCCTGCGCCAGGGAAAACCTTTTGTTGGCATATTAGGAGAAGCAACTTATTTTATGGTGGTGTTCTATGAAGATTAGATATCTATCTCGCTGAACTCAAAAAGATTCATTCTTCTGTGAATGTGTCGTGTTAGTATGTATTAACATGAAGAATACAAAAAATAATTCGTGTTTTTGATGCTATCTTGTTTGAAGGTCTATTATTTATTTGACTAATCAATCATGAATCTCATATGTTTTAATGATAGATCTCATGATTTCATTATTCGGATGAAAATTTGATATCATTTCTGTGTCAAAAGGTGTCACTAATATCCCCAATATGTTGCTGTAGTTGATAAATTTGTGTCTATTACAAGAATTAAGGCATAAACAATAAGAACAGTCATATTCATGAAATGAAACCTTAACAATGAGTTTTGAAATTTTAAACATGGATCATATAGAGAACTACTGACTCAGTCTTGACAAGCTAATGTTGTGGAGGTGGAGCAGCCCTTAATTTCATAGTGACGGCTACAACGGCAACCAGTCGCGTATGATATCAACTTTACTCTCAGTGCTATAGAACATTGCAAAGTCTCAATTTTGGCATTGATATAATATCCCTACATGAAAATCCAAGCTTACAGAATCTTGCTTATATCTGAAATGTTTATATCCATGTGCTACTAACAGAAAGTTTCTTGCGTGTGAACAAAGTTCACCAGGATTACAAAATAAGACTACAACAACCCTGGACTTTCAGTGTCCGGTAAAGTCCCTTCACCTTCACAGATCAGTCGAACGGATCTATTCTTGGATCATGTTCGCTCGCCATCATCATCCCCGTGCATAGGCATGCCGGGCACATTACCTGCACAATGATCAAGATAGGCTTGTTACCTCATTGGTTATACGGATCCATGACAACCAAACAAATTCACAGAAGCAAGAAATGAACTGGCTAAAATGACAAGCATAAAGAATGCCTGGCCTGTTACCTTTCCAGCTCCAGAACAGCTTGAACACCTTTCAGTCGTAGGGACTCGCAAAGGGTGATCAGTGTTATTATATATAGAAATCGGTTCCGTTTTCACACACATACCACTAGCACAGCATCGAGCACAGGCCAAGTATCCTATAATAAAATGAAAGCAAAGCATAAACACAAGAATGAGAAAATTGCAAGATACTGGAACAGAAACAGGACTGTACGACCATGATCTGGAACTTGAACATCAACACTAGCACTTGGCAGGCAAAAATGACATAAATCAGGAGTCACCACACATTTTCCTCCAGGGTAGTCAAATCCTATATTTTGTCTTTACAATATTCAAGATGTAAATAAATCTATAAACACAACTTTGATCAAGAAGACACTTACCAGTTCCATGGCAATATTTATATCTTTTCTTTTCTTGTTGAACGACATTATTAGCTTCAATCAACATCAAGGCTGAAATTACTCCGACAGATCCGCCCGCAAAGGAAGCTACAATGGGATCGACTTGACTGAGCATGTAAAAGAAAGGAAGAGAGTTAATCCACAGATATTGTACATAGAACACAAAAACTTGTTCCAAGGAACATGGATAATCAGAACATTGATGTCAAGATATTCAAGTAAACCGATGGGAAAAGCATGAAAATTGGTGAGATAGAAAAAGAACATTAAGTCATCAACCAGCAAAGTTGCCGGGCAAGCATCCTAGGCTAGGTGGATAATCTCAATGATTGAATATTCGCAGTCACAATGCTACTGGAGAATTACCACGTGAGGAAGGAACGGAATAGAAGATGGTATATCAGGCATTTCATTTGCTGCTTCATCTTCTGTCTCATCAACATCTCTCATTTCCTTGATCCGTTGTTGAACTCGCAATCTTCTAACCTGAGTCATAGCACAAACCAAAAACCCAACGAGATCAGCTGGTTGCACTTGAACAGTCATACCCTGACCAACAAGCCGAGGTCCACAGAACAATACAAGTTCATATCACCCAAAGGTTACAAGAAGGTAAATTTGTACCTCCTCCATTAGAAGGAATATCTTATTCCGCCTACTCCTAGTGTTGTCATCGATCTCCTGCGCCTGCATCTTCATGAAATCTTGAACTGTTCCCGGTCCTTCAATTTTGCAAAAGTTACTGCACATACAAATTTGGCAAGCTAAGGAGCATGAACAAGAAATGTAAAAGAAAATTTACCCTCTATCCTACAATAACACTACAGAACATAATAACCAGAACATTCACCAACTTAGAAACATATCACTGCCTATGCCGCGAGATCAAGCCAGATACTTCAGCTCTGCCGAACTCAGTCCTTATGACTCACTGATAACTTGTATATTTTCACCATTTCACCTATATATTTTGATGGCCAGTTTACAATATCTTGATGTTACTGATTAGGCATAATATCTAACCTTGGACAAGACAACCGACCAGGTATTCCAAACTCTGATACCTAGCGAGTAACGCTCCAAGTCCGAGCACTTCCCCGTCACCAACACAACAACCTAATCCTAACAAAACCCAATTCAATTAAACTCAACCTCAACAAAACCCTATAAAAATCAACATCCCTCAATAAAGCAAACCTGGAGTTATCGTCTTCGCTGGGAGTGGAATTGGGCTCCGATGTCGACGACGACGAGCAGATGATTCTATGTCGAGGAGATACGGTGGAGGAGGAGAGGCGGTGGTGGTGGTGACTGATTCCGACATGCGAGGGAGATGTGATGATTGTGGAGATCGATGGATGGTGAGGAGTCAACAGTAAAGCTGTACTCATCTTTGTTCGCTGAGGTATTCTCACGAATGAGTCATGCGAATTGTGCAGAAGAAGAGGGATTGATGAGAGTGAGTTTCGGTCGGTGTCTCGGAGAGGTTTTATTGGTGAGGCAAGTGCACTTGTCCCTTGCCCCAGCTGTCGATATGCAACACTTCCAAAGAGCGAGCAACTCATGGTTCCAGCCATTTCGGTACAAAGCAAGGTTAAATTTTAGTTAGGAATAGTAATCTATAATGTTGGTTTAATGGCATCCAGTTACTCTATCTGTCACATAATAATTACAGCATTACGTAATAACTGTATAATTTATTATCTATCTTGATTCGTTATTTTTTATTAATAAACGATAAGATATGAATTTATTTATGACCCATTATTATAGTTCGTAATTTATATTTGTAAGGGGTCATATCAAAGATTTGAGGTTCGAATATATGTACGAGGTTCAAAACTATTGTGAGAAAACCCGTCAACATCAATGAGTATCTATACAGTGGACAAACAGAAAGCAGTCAACGTCGGAACATTACATGTCACACCTTAATCACAAGAGTGCGTAATCGGCACGTGAATTACAATTACCGTATTATAATCCACATCTTCTTATAAAAATTCATAAATTTAATAAAAATACATGAAATAAAATTATATTTAAGTTCAACTTGTACCAAATTATTTTAAAGATGTCGCACAGTATCCAATGAACTTAAATAACAATCTAAAAAAATGCATGCGATGAAAGTCGTAAGAGTTCCACTGTCAGAGCTTCCACGACGTCTAAGTTAATCCTGTGAACCTGTCGTGAGAATAACAGAGCATAAAAAACTGTCAGTTATGAAGATAAGTGTGGAATCTAATACACTGGGTAATAAATAACATACATATAAAAAAAGGGATTAGTTATAATTTTAAAACGACCCTGCTAGTTGGTTCCCAATAAAATAAAAGATCAAACAGAAAGTATTTAACAAATCAATAAGAACAATCAACTTGGATAAAAGATGCAATAACCATGTATAAACCCCAATAAAAAGTCAATATCTTTCTCAAAAGACACATACACGAAATACGTGGGGATGTCGGCTCTAAAACCTATATTCAGCCAAACTGAATGTAAAAATAATCACCATATCCATCCAAAACAACTCAAATGGTATAGATATCCATGATCAATTATACAATTACACTCGACGATGGATCTAACCCGCATAATCCTGTAAACTGATCCCAGATGACAAATACCACCTATTGAGACATTCTAGAATCAAACCCCAAACGACTCTATTCCCTAGAAGACAGAATAATCTCTGGACTTAGCCGACCAACAACATCTTGAGTCGTTTCTGACCAGAAAATGACTCGAGACAAGCAAGGTAAAAAATGACGAGGGAATCAAAAGACGTCACATCAGATACAAATCAGAAAGTAGCAATATCATAGATAGGCATAGAAAAACATGTGTCGTCAGAACATGAAAAACAATAAAACAAAGAAAATACTGCTTTCATCTCAATCAATCAAATACGATGTATGTCTGTCATAGCACAAAGAAGGGTTCTCAAAGGAGTTTTTAAAAAAGGGACACATTTAGTAAATTCTCACCTGTAGACTTACGAAAGCTTTGCCAAACACATGAAAAACGGATTTACAATCCCCTGAATTAAAAATATCAAAACAAAAATCACTAAAATACATTTATAAATGTATAAGGACAACTTGACACCATCTCAAAAAAATAACTATAGCTTTACAGCCAAAACTCCAAATTAAATACCGTGAATTTTATTACAAATTATACTTCAAGAGCTTTTCGTACATGTAAGATTCATAATGTAATTCACTCTGTACAATTATGATAAATCGTCAAATTTACGTCGTTAATGTTACTTATACAGTTTGATGTCTTGTTACTAATCAGGTCATAACTTTTAGCACAAAACTCCAAATTACAATCCGTTAATTACAGTAGAAGCTCGACATCAACGAATTCAACATATATTAAATTTATAATTTATTACTAACTACATAATTTTCCATGGATTTATGAAAATTTCAATTCCGTAGCCTCTTTAATCAACAAAACTGTTCTCACAAATTCCATATAAATCAAGATCATCCTCTACTTCAAACTCATCATCAAGATCATCAAACTTAATTACGAATGAAACCCAAATCCAGATTCTTCATTGATAAAACATCTTTGAAAAGATGATCGAGAAGAAGAGAATCGATTATAATCGAAATACCAATCTTAAGACGGAACGAATTTGAGATCGCCATTGCGAGGATGACTTAGTTGATTCTTGCGTGTGCTTGATGGAAGAGATGGGGTTTTCCATGGAGACATATAGTGGAGAAAGTGAAAGAGAGAGATATAAGGTCGTACGTGTAGCACGATTCAGTTTGTTTTGTATTTAATTATTTTTTTTGGCCGTTTTTTTTAACTTAACAAAAATATCATTGAAAATATGTTTCTAAAATATCAATGTAAAATATAAATATATTTTCTAAATATGTTGCATAATTTTATATCTGGGTTAGGATATCATAGTACAGTCACGGGTTCTAATCTTCTGAATCCTATACAAGGAAGGTCTTTAAATCATTGAATAACGTTGTGCATCTTTAGAAGCGATGTTGTGCGTCTGTAACCCAGTCAAAGACGTACAACGTCTTTACCATTGAGAGACACACAGCGTCTTTTTTCTTTACCCAATTCCAAACGCATTAGATTGGGAAAATTGTTTGAAGGGGAATTTTTTTCTTATTCGTATCAATTAGGAAAAAAATCCCCTCAAATCTGCCAAACACGTTGACAAAAACAAGAAGATGTGTTCGGCGTTCTCACCATGGATCACACAGAACAGACATACATCAATCTAGAGGGAATAATTCCTTTATGCGCCTGCGGTAAGCTCCGAGTAGTCACCCTCCCAAAGAGTGCAAGCCATACATGTATTTCTACTTTCGGCGGGACCAGACCTTGCCACACATTCTTAAAAACATTCAAAACACGCGCGCCCCTGTACAGCTGACCTTGGATGCAAAAGAATTTAGTGGAACAAAATCCATCAGACGAGAAATTCCACTCTAGACGGTCACACATGTCTCTTTTCAACGAAACCTGCTCCAATAATCTCATCAGATTCTCGCAATTTCTCCTCCTCCCAAGCAAATAATCTGCGACGCCAAGAGAAATGCCAAACCCACTGTTCACTATCCCAAATACCCATGTCTCGGTTTGTTTGATTGTTCTCACATCTTGGTTTGGTTGATTGTTATCTCGGTTTGTTTCACGATGAAAATGTTGCTAGTGAGCTAGGATCTCTGAAAACTCTTTCAGGTTGACGACCTCCCAGTGGAGTTAAGTGTCACGAGGTGAATGTCCAAGAAGATTAAGTACTCCCTCCGTCCCGTTTTAATTAAAACATTTTAACTTTACACGTATATCGATGCAAAGTTTGACACGTGTGCAACGATGTTAAACGTTATTTTTTATAAATTTATCGTGAAACATTAATACTTGTATAAGTTACGTACTTTAACCTAATACGTGTTGCGGGGCGATCAGACATGATTTGATATAAAAAAAATATATTCATGTATATAAAATAATACAATATACGTATATGTTGCAATTAATATGGAACGAAGGGAGTATATTTTTCTCTATCTTATAAACATAAGACAATTGATCAACATTTTGTGACCCTCGTATGTATTGGAAGTTAATGTGCTGGAATTTTTTGCTTCGGCACTATGAAAGTCTTTGAAATGATGTGATCAGTTTATTTCTGTCAACAAACTTCATATGAAAAATAGACTTCTTACTCCAAGAACAAAACCGTATTCCAGCTTCTAGGGTTTTAGAGTTGAGACCTAAATGATGTTATCAAATTAATACAAAACTACAGATCACATAACCTTGCCTTTGATTCACCACAATGCTGAACAAGTGCCTTGCATCACTTCAGTATGGGATTGTAAAATCGGCATAGTTTTTGCATCACATTGAGTTCTCATCACTTTGGTATCCGCTTTTACACATACCTGAAACTTGGCCTGAGCACAACATGAAGCAGATCAATCCCACTTCTTCTAGTTGACAAATTGTGAGAAACCGAAACAATACATACAAGATCATTTCGCTGCCGCAAGCTAACAGGAATGAATATGACTATATAATAGTAGTAATGTATAGAGTCACTTCAAACTTTTGCTATTTCAACTGACGTCCTGAGCGCTGCAAGAAGGCTCTTCATGATTCTCGGTTCTCCTGCGGGCACATTATCTTTCTTGATCCCATTTCTCACGGCTCTGAATATTGGAGCCGACATGCCGGTTCCTGGAATGACGACACAGTCCATGTGCACCGCGACTCGAGCCTGCCCATCTTCGAGTGTCACGAAACCGAGCCTCACCCCGCCTTCTATTTTGTCAACCTGACCAAATTTTCAGGATTAAAGCATGAGTTACGAGTATTCATCCGCAAATCATGTTATGAGATGCAGTGAATTACATCTCCTGTGTTGGAATCAAATCATAGAACGATTACCTTAAGGGGCATTGGAAGAGGCAGGGTTGCTCCTTGGCTTAGACTATTTGCCCACTGCAATGTAACCGCACACATTAGTACATATTAGTTATATGAACAAAATTATAAGCAGCGTTGTGACAACAGGATTACCGAGTGAATTATGCTCATATCTTTATCCAAAATCTTAAGTAACGGATTATGGAGCAACGCAACTTATATGCTACTCTAATTCTTATTCTACTTCCAATGTGAGTTAACCACACACAACACATGTTCAAGAATAATAAGTACGAAATTATAAATAATACTCGTCCTAATTTACATGTAATACTAATCTTTTTCAATCGTCTCAATTTACCTGGGATCATTTCTTTTTTAATCAATATTCAACCTAAAAAAAATCACGTTAATCATATTTTATTACAGTACGTTTACTATTTCTTCTCACAACCCTATTATTTCTGAAAAATATTTTTTCTTCGTCAAATTTCATAAAAATACAACACACATGGATTTTCGAATCGATTTAAACGATGAGTATTATGAAATGGGAAACAAGTACCGGTGGTGGTAAAACCAAATATCACATTCTTCTTTTCAATTCCAACAAGTTCCCATTTTCCACGAAGCTTATATGATCCAATGATTATCACCAAAAAACAAATTAATAAAAAAAAACTCCAAACAAACGCTCACATTATCCAATGTCAGCGTTCCAAACAAACTCCTCAGTTCTCAGGATACCTGAAAAAGCAGTCTCTCAAATCTAGGAATATCAGTATCAAGAGGCAGCTTCATCGTCCCAAGAGAAACTCCATCATCATCGTCGCCTACAGCCGAGGGCACACCGCCTTTATCCGACGACGATTTCACCGGAACCGCCGGGCTCCGGTGACTGCTAGATGAACTCAAGCTAACCGATTGCCTAGTATGGCAACTACTGAATTCAACAGACTTTGAGATTCCATGGGAAGGGTAAAGCTGAGGCTTTGAGCTGACCTGAGTCGGCTTAAACAGGAGATGCCTCGATGCAGAAGCAGCTGCAGAAGCCATTGTTGTCTCCTTGATGAAGAAATGGTACCAAGGAACGAGATGTTTTGTTCATCTGATTTGGATAACTTGGAAAGGAAGCTGTGGTGCAAAATGCATCAATAAAAACTAGGAACAAAAAGTGGGAACTAACCTTTATTACGTGCCCCGTAAATAAAAGTTTAATCGTACTCGTCTAAATGGTTCCATTCTCCATCTAGCTGCGTTACTTAATCATGATGCGTAAAACCGGTCTTCTGATAGATAAGTTAATTGTAACATGAGTTTTAAAGACTAATTTCGATACCAAAGGTAAACATCTGTTATGCGCATTCAGAGTTGCAGTCTACTGAGCATCACAAGGTAAACAAACAAGGCTCAACGTAGTTCCTCAAGGCGTTGTAGAATGCTCCGCGAGTACCGCGGACAATAGAAGAAATCGATCATGATTCAGTAGATTAGCAACTGATCCAAATCAACTTTTTGAAGTATATTGTCAAAGGAAAATGAATGGTACACAGATGGGTAGCTCCACCGAACACGAGCAACTAACCAGAAAACTTGAACCTAATATGGCACATTCAATAAATAAGTACAAGCTTTGGTTCCAGTCGCACCAGTTAGTAAAAGTTAAATGTAGAAAAATAACTATTAGTTGCTGCACATCGAAAGAAAAAAAGGGATATCAAGCTTGGTTTCAGTCTAGTCTTGGAAGCGCCGAGAAATCATGAGGTTGAGCATGCTTCTAGTTTAGGAATGAGACTTCGCCAGGCTTCTGCCATGCTGCTGGCTAAACGTGCCTGTCCCTTTGCAAGCTCATGGAACGCAAGGCCCATGTCTGCTGTCTTGTGTTCTTGAAAGCGCGCCATCTCTTCATCCATTAGCCGGACCATTGCTTCGAATCTTTTTGTAGCTTCCTCTCTCTCTGCCTTTAACTGGATAGCAAAACACAGGACAATTATTCTAAGGGAACGGAGGTGTGAGATTTTTAGGAGTTCAGGATAACTTATGATAAGTTATAACACTTACAAGAGGTGCATCTTATAGGAAGAAGTTGAAGCCCAAACAGAGAAAGTATGGAACATAACATGGCATATGCATATCATGTCACAAAGTAGAGAAAAAACAGTGTCATATCCATGCAGTAGTTTAACACCATCTGATGTATTTGAGGCTTTAATTCATTTTTCTTTATGGACTCGTGCAGATCCTTAAAGGTACTTCATACTTTACATAGGACGTAAAAAGATTGCAACACAATGCAACTTACCTCCCTCAAATCTCTATCTGCTTCACGCACCTTATCCGACCGCGTCAGCATGAGCTTATCACTGGATGTCAGGAAGCAAAAAACATTCACATCACATACATGTGTAACAGATCAAAGTTTGTAATCCAATTGGGAAATATATTTTTTAGTTATTAACAACGGATAGCAACAATGCAAGTTAGAAGATTCATACAGATTTATCTCCTTCAGCTTGACCATTTCAGCGAGTTCACATTGTTGTTTGAAGGCAGTCGCTCTGTCTGAGATGGTTGCCTGCCCCGGAAATAAAAAAGCCACCATGTAAGGGTATGAACAAATTTACTCCAATGCAGAAGACAATTTCGTATTAAGCATTCATGCCAAGGATCCCAATTCACTGAAAATAGCACTCTCCTTCACTAATTGACTGAATCAATAGGGAAAAAAAATCACCTTTATTGATTGCACTGCACGGACATAGTCTTTCAAGGGTTCTTCGAAGTTCATTAACAAATGATGAGCCTGTATGCAAGTAGCAGTAAGTTCAGACAGATCTAGATAGCCAGAACAACTTTTCCAAGCCAAAATACCATTGACTAATAATTACATTCTAATCTAGAAATCATTCTACCTCCATCTGCAGCTTGGTCGACAAAAGTTCAGATTTCCCACCAAGCTCAGAGAACGCTTTACCAAGTGAATCGCCATCACAGGCACCAAGCAGCTTCATTGACTTGCCAAAATCTGACAGAGAGTGCCCCAACTCTATAGCAAAGAAGACAAACCAACTGAAGAAAATGACAACTACGACAGCACTTAGTAAAAAAGAAAACTCAGAAAACCCTCTACCTCTATGCCTCTTAACAAGACGGTATGCATGCTTCTGAGCTTCAGCCAAATGGTCTTCAAGCTCATAGATATAATTTTTCATCTTCTCATACTCGGGAGTCGATTCTTCAACAGGCTTTTCCTTCCCGAGAACCACGTCACTCACTTTCGACTGTACATCCTGCCAAGATAAGAAAGAGAGCCATTTGTTATGATTATCTACACCTAGGCAGATTAATGCTTTTCGTTATATATGGAGGGAACTTGAACTGGAAAAATCAAGTGATGCAGCTTCCTAACAATACCTTAAAAATTTGCATCAAGTCTGCAGGCCTCTTAATGAAGATACCCATCTCTTGCGCCCTGGCTCTCTCCATAGTCTAAACCCAAAAAAGGAGTGTATCTCCAATGAAGGCGTTGAAGATTAAATATCAGGATCATTCCCAAAAAAAGTAGGAATAGCTTATTAACCTCTTCATCTGCTTGCAGGAACAACCTGAGATCATCGCTAAAACGAAGCTCAGGATGTGAAGCTATCCGGTTGACAAATATATCCAGTGCCTGACGCCTCATCTCGATGAACTCAGCACTGAACCGAAACTTCTCTGGCATCGATATAATGGTGTTAGATATAATACAACTTCGACATTATTCTACATGAAGAATGGTGTATTTAGATGAAAGCTTCTTGATTATCCTAAAGCATTCTAATTATTACGGCATCAAAACACAAAAATATTTAGGAAAGAGGACGTAGACCTGAAATTTTGGATTTCAAAACATAATACCACAATCCCATCAAATACAAAACGTAAGGAGGCATCCAAAAACTTCAGTGCATCCTAGCATAATAATTACAACGCAGACACAAAGGTTAGCTAAGCCGAAATTGAAGGATAAACATCCCCAAGTTTCTAAACCAACATTCGGACCTAGGATTGGCAAAAGGCAACATCCTTGATTCTACACTTCATTATAGCATCACATATATGTTGTATGTAACAAATCCACAAATGCTGCCATATTAGATCATCCTACATACCATCAACTTCACTCATTTACTAATCAATTCCTAAAATTATTTCCAGTGAAAGAGATCATTTCCATCCAACAACTCGCAACATCAAACATCTGAAATCACACCGAAACACAATCCAACAACAACAGAGTTCTCGTGTAATCTTCTCACCAACAGCGCTCTTCTCGGGGAGTGGTGGGATGAACACTCCCTTGTACCGCTCGAACAAGCGATCCCTCAACCAGACGAAATCGCTGTACCGTCGAATCACGATCTTCTCCGTCCCCAAATAATCCGGCAAATTCGTCTGCCACAACATCAACACCACATCAATTCACAAACTCACCAAAACCCTAACCCTAACCCTAAATCGAAGCGATTCGATTCGATTAATGTTACCTTAGCGGTGACTCTGTATGAGATGTAGGCTTGGACTCCATTGCCTAGCTTGACCGGATCGGTGACGGAGACGGCGAGGAAGTGATCGGACGGCTGAGATTTGGGGCTCTGTGATGTTGTTGTTGATGATGATGTTTGGTTTTGGTGGTTTTGCATTATTGCTTGCTGCCGTGTTGAGGTTTGGGTGAATTGATCCGTGTAAGGGAGAAGATTGTTGTTTGTTGTTTGTTGTTGAAGAGAGGAGATGGTACGTATAAAAAATACGAGTTTGATGCAGATTCTCCTTTTTATTGGAATCGTGTTATCCGAAAATTTTCTTGCAAACTTCACCGCTAGATCTGTTGTTGACCCAAATATTGCTTCATCGTCTCATTGAAAACATAGTTTTTTTATGTATGTTTTTTACACAATAAGAGTAGAATATTCTATGTCGGTCCCACATATTTAGAATGTTTATCATTTATTTGAAATTGAATAAATTAAAGTCAATAACAAAAACAAAAATCAAAAACGAAAATTATAATCATTTTATATAATAAAATAAATTTGTGTTAATAAATTTTGAATATTGTATTAGAATGAAATAGGAAAACAGAATCAAGAACCCATTTTTTTGATTTTTTATTTTATATATTAGTTTTATCCTTTTAAAAAACATAAAGCATGAAATAAAAATAAAAATAATATTAAATAATTTTATTTTATCAATCAGTAAATAGAAAATGATAAACAAAAATAATATTAAACAGACCCAATATTATCATCAATATTTTATTGAATCGTTATGAAGAACAACATTTAGTTGTGTCGTGATTTAAATCGGAATAGTCAATATGTTTGGGATGAAAATATTCCATTCAGTATGGAAGTTATCAGTTGTCAATGAAGAGCTCACTAAGTCGCAATTCATCGATGCTCCCTTTTGATGAACACTCTTGTTCTGGAATTACCATTGTTTGCCAGTAGACATGAACGAGCGAAATTTGTGACGATCTCAACCTGTGTCACCGTTGCAAATTCATAGAGGACACGGAGCGTCACAGCATTACCAAAACAACCACGGTTGTTCTAAGGTTTATTTAGTATGCAGATGGGATAAAACAAGATAAATAGTGAGGATATTATTAATCCATTCATTATTAATATTGAGATTAGTTATCTCATTTTGTCTTTCATGAGCAATGTTTGGTGCAAATAAGATTATGAGATTAAAGTTCAACAAAAAACTATTTATACTATGGTCGTAAAACATGTGCGGGGGTTGGGAGTTGGAGGACGGTCGTGTGTAGAGCGAGTTCAACAAAAATCTATTTATACTATGATCGTGAATATGTGTGCGGGGGTCAGGGGTTAGAGGACGATCGTGAGTAGAGCAACGGATGGTGGTGGAAGGTCGAGCGATAATCAGCGGACGACGAGCAACGACCGGTAATCAACCGTTAGTGGAAGGTCGAGCGATAATCAGCGGACGACGAGCAACGACCGGTAATCAACCGTTAGTGATCGATGGTGGTTATCGTCGACGATCGACGGTCATGACCGTGCAACAATAGGAGGCAGCGGTCGAGAGTCTGGGTCAACGATCACCGATCGGGTGACAACCAAGGGGCAATCGTCGATACTGTGATGGCGACGATCGACGTGTTGGATTCATAATACCATTGGAGATGTGGGATTGATAGGAAAGGGATTAAAAAGATTATTCCATTAGGTTTCTACCAGACATGTTAGACCAAGGGGCAACCGTAGATACTGGTCGACCATGTTAGACCAAGGGGCAACCGTCGATACTGGTTGACGACGACGATCGACGTGTTGGATTCATAATACCATTAGAGATGTGGGATTGATGGGAAAGAGATTAAAAAGGTTATTTCATTAGGTTTCTACCATACATGAGATTAACAGGATTGGTTATCAATTCCTCATTTATCTTTATCTTGCATACAAAACATGGTCTAAAATCATTGTCATGGCTGGAAACATAAGCTTGATCTTTCCGTCTAATGTTCAGTTTTCCGGCATTGACAACCTTGGAGGGTTTGCATACACAACATACTGAGATTCTACGACCTTTGTATCTTAAAAAAGATCTGAACTTGATGGAAATAAATGGTTTATACATGATGTATCCGAGAGAGGCACAAAATGGTGAAAGCTTCAGCTCAAACAGATCTCCTTTAACATAAACAACATCCATCATAAAAAGCACCATACAAGAATACTAATAAGTGAACTTGTATTCCGAGTGCTTCTAAAACAACGAAGTTCCCTTTCCCTTCTTGTCTCCTCCAATCTCAAAATGCTTGCACCTCTGCGGAGAAAGTAAAAGGGGAAAAAACAAGGATATCAGAAACTAAGGATAACGATACCGAGCGGACAAAAATCCTTGAGAAAAAATTCAGAGGAAAGATCATATTCCACATGCACTTACCTTGATAGCATGCTGAGCAACATGCTTGCAGGTCTGACATTGTAGCTTCAGCACAATCTTCTTGGTAGTCTTGGCCTATACCATAATAAGAAGAGAAGTCTCGGACACATTTTCACAAGGAATATATAGGTAACATAATTTGACCTACACGAAGATAAAATTTTATATCAACTGCAATATTTTACCTTCTTGTGGAAGATTTGCTTTGTCTGACCACCATAACCAGACTGCTTCCGGTCATAACGCCGCTTTCCTTGAGCAGCCAAGCTATCCTTGCCCTTCTTGTACTGGGTTACTTTGTGCACGGTGTGCTTCTTGCATTCCTTGCTCTTGCAGTATGTCTTCTTCGTCTTTGGAACGTTCACCTTCATTGAAAACAATAAAACAGCATATGCTAATTGGATGAGATTCCAGAGGGTTAAGAAATAAAACATCATTATCAAAAACATAACATCATACTTTTACTAAACAAATGGAGATTATTCACTATCAAGGAGACATAAAAGACGACAACACTCCAAGAAGGAGTAGAATAATCCCCGAAAAGAAACAGAAGCAAAACTTAAATTGTTTTCTCAAACTGATCTAACGATACAGAGGCAAGTCAGAATATCAATAAGTCTCAAGGGATTTAGCTCATATGGAAATATCTCCCATCAAACATCTAATTATCTCATCATCCTTGCCAACCTTGACATCGGTAATCACAAACAACGAAGCTGACGCCTAGAATAACTTCAATGGAAGAGTTTTCCATAAGCACATTGCAAGGTTATGGATATAAAAACAAAACTTCAGCAAAATCTAGCCATTCAAAAAACAGGTGAGCATCAAAAGATGTGTGGGCAGTCAGAATATCAATAAACCTCGAGAGATTTAGTTCAAATGAGTATATTACCCATCAAACATCTAATTGCATCATCATTCTTGCCTACCTTCACAACCATATGCAGAAACAAACTATGATTAACTAGCATACACAATAGTTTCGAAAGATGAAAAAAAGCATATTCCAATCTTATGTAGATTTCAAAAACAGCAACGACCAACATAGAGCCACTCTCTCTTAAAAAAGCATCTCACACAACCATTCCAAACTCATTCAAAACCATCCTCCAACATCTTTCCCCACTGGGAATTACAAAGATGACAAGTTGACACTGCATAATGCTACCATAAATGGACACCAAGTAGAAATCATCAGACACAAAATTGTACTCAAAGACCAGCCAGCCCAAAACAAGCGAGAATGACATGATAAAGTGAGCAAGTCAGAATATCAATAAGCCTCGTAAATTTCAGCTCACATGGGACACAAAACGTTCCCATCATACTTCTAATTGTCTCATCATTCTTGCCAAAGCACTTCAATCCAACTTCAAAAACACTTCAACAAACACAAACACATCTCAAATCAAAACATTCAAGTATATCTTCCCACCACTCTATGCACAAAGCCACACCGAACCCGTCTTGCTATGATCTCAACGACCTCATAGAATCAAACGATGGGTTACATTGTTCGATCCAACGAGCAGCATCGTCGAAGACCAAAACGAGACATTCCGGCTCAGTACACAAAATATAGAGATGAGAAATGGGATTCAAATCAAAAGGAAAACCCTAGTGAGAGAAACCCTAGATTCGATTTCGCGCAGCAATGACTCAAAAACGCTTCCATGGAGTAATTAGAAGGCGATCTCAAGGGCTGCGCTTAATTCATTTTAATCATTGAGATGAAAACATCGAAGCATAAACACATGAATTCATAGACGAATGAGGGGAGAGAGAGAGAGAGATTACCATGGTTGGGAGATTGGTTGAGAGAGAAAATTAGGGTTTCGAAGATCGACGCTGATGCCCTCACAGCTGCGGCGATGATGATGGTGCTGCTCTGCTAGGGTTTTATGCGGATCAGTTTGGGGTTGTGAATATGGGCATGGTGTGCAGGGAAATTACAATGTTGCCACTTAAGTTGGGCATGGTCTGGGCCTTAGCGGCCAGGCCTGAGTCTGGGCTTTGGGATTCACCTTTCGTGTTGTGAGTAACATATTGGGCCGAGTAGGACTCGCTTCGATGAGCATCTATTTGGAAACAAGTTTCACTATTTAAAAACAAGGAATAAAGCGTTAAAAGAATAGTTATTAAAATCGAATCGGTCAGACGGGTTTAACCTTGTTGAACCGTGATCCGGTGAGTTGGTCAGATTGATACCATTAAAACACCGAACCTGCAATCGATTCGAGATAATGCGGATTGACCCGGTCAAACCTCCGCAAAAACCCGAACGAATAAACCGAAAAAAATGCTAAAAAAATATTCAAAAAATCTAAAAAATACACATATAACTTATAGAGTTACAGGAAGAAAAATGTGATCACGCTTCCTACAAGGGAGAGGTGACTCTTAAAACTTTATACCCCCGATCTTTAAATGGCAATACAATCTTTGAATAAGTTTAATTATTGGTATTTGTCATGCATATAGAATTTGAACGTATCGGTTCAAGACACTTTGATAATGTGTGGAAGTTTTAAATGGGGTTTTTAGACTATTCATTTTTTAGATTACTTTATTTTTGAGAAACAATTCAAATAAATACATACAAATTACTAATATCATCTATAGAACGATGAAATGATCATAACAATAGAAGTTTGAACATTTAAAGAACAAAAAATGACAATTTTGGTGGCCACTGTCCATGGTGAAAGCGGTGGCCACTGTTCTTGCAGTTTTCACTAACTTATATAAATTACATTTTTATTAACATAAGACTTACAAATATATATTTAGATAAAAAAATTATATATTTATATTAATAAAAATAAAATAATATAAAAATAATCAAATCGACGGTTCAACGGTTTAGTAGAACCGTTAACTAACCCAGGGCCTAGGCTCGGTCGATGTCCAGTCCGATTTCGATAACTATGGTTATAAATTGTCACGCTTTAGGCTTTCAATGAAGAAATCGCTACGATTCGAAGCGCTTTATTTTGTTTTTCTTTTTTTCTTTTTTCTTTTGGTGACGAGCGTGTCCGGGCCAGCTCGTGCGCACCTCGACTAATCCCCCGGACACTGACAAGGCGCCCCCCACCAGCATCGGGTAAAGTTTCGATCGAAGTCAACGGGCGTGGCCAACATGGATTTTGCGACTAGTGGGATTCGAACCCAAGACCTTCAAGAAGAAGGTTGAGTCGAACACCAAGCGCTGGTAGTGGTTGTGTCTTAGAGTTTTTTTTTTTTTTTTCTTACAATAAATTTTTAGAGCACAAAAAATAATATCAATTTTTATGAATCATAGTTTTTGATTTGTTATGCGAATTGATTCGACACATTTTAAAAAATGATCATCTTGATTTTCTTTACAAACTAAGACCAATCATGGGTATTTTTTTTTACAAAGTCTAAACAATAATCTATTCATTTATCTTCATTGCAACGTCGTCAAAGTAGGGATAATTACTTATAAGGCTACGTTTTCAATCTATTTCACTCATAAGGCATATCTTCTTCTTCTTCTTCTTTTTATGAGAAAGCGCATTTTTTTGAATTTTATTGTCACTTGATCGATTTTGGCTTTCTCACATCTTGTAACTGTCATTTTCGTCTTCTCTTGAAACTTTCATTTTCTTCCTTCCTTCCTAAAAACTGATCGGGTGTTTTTTCTCCTTCCATTTTCTTTTCATCTTCCCAAAACGTATATATTTATTATTTGAGGTACAATAATTTTACGTAGAAGTAAAACTCAAATAATCGGATAACGTACGCTGTGATAATTCTTATATTCACGGGTAAAACAAAATTTACGCAGGCGTATAACTTTCTCGCACTATCAATCAACACCCCGTGTCAGAATTGCAGTTCGTCAGAATTGTCAAAATTGGAGTACGCCTTTTATCGGAATTGCAGCTGTATCTGATTGTACTCCTTCATCGTCAAACAAACCTCGACACTGGATGACTCCAACCCATCATCATCCATCGTCGAAAACGGACCCGAAGAAGTCGAGCAAGAACAAACAATTCCCACCCGCAATGACTCCAACCCATCATCACCCAAAACCTGCAACCCAGTCGTGATCATCACCTTCCCCGAACCCGAAACAACCATCTTCACCCTTATTCGCATGAATCCAGTCCTATCTCCGTTGAAATCATGTTCAGGCAATGACGACGACGACGATAGGATGACGGCGTCGGACGACAACGACGACGAAGAGAGAGCTGGCGAAGATGAGGAGGAGTGAGGAGATGGGGGAGGACGACAGTGGCGACGGCAATTGGAGAGAAGCGGGAGACGAGGAGGAGTGTGGAGAAGTGGGAGATGGGGAGAAATTTAGTATTTTTTTTTTTTTTTTGATGTAATTATTGAAAGAGTCAAGGATAATTATGTATGGATTTTTTTAAAATTTAATCAGTGACCTTTTACGTAATAAAAATTAATTGTTTGATTTTTGAGTAAAAAAGATTAAAAAAAATAAGCTTATGGGTAATTGTCATGTCAAAATATACTCATAATTGATCTTGTTTTGTAATGAAAATCAAGGTTATCATTTTTTCCACTACTGAATCGAATCAATCCAGATAACAAATCAAAAGTTATGATTGATAAAAAAATTGATATTATTTTTTATGGATTAAGAATTTAACATTAAAAATAAACACATTTTGTGAGACGTAACTACCACTGATGCTTTATTGAGAAAAAAAAAAAACCCTAAAACGCTACAAATAGTAACGCTTTATGCTTGTTTCCAACAACTAGTAAAATTTAGTTTTCAGAAAGCAATTGGGCTCGGTACGGGTTGGTCTACGAGACTCCCACATTATGCAAATTTTGGTCTATAATATTTGAAAGAGTTGACACTTCAAGCCCAAAATGTCACTCGCTACCTTTCAAATTAATTTAAACATTTTTTTAATTCGATTCGTTATACAATAAATGTTAAGTTTTCTTGTTTGAAAATATTTTCATATTATTATAAAATTATCAGCATTTTTATTTTATATCACATCGTAACAATATTATTTCTTTTTATTTTTCATTTTATTTTTCTCTCTTATACACTCATAACGATAAAAATATCATATACATTAAATTTAACATACATATTAATTTTCTGATCAAATTAAAATATTTTAATTAAATTGAGAGTAATGGACAATACTGTCTTCATCCTTCGTACATATTCCATGTGTTTGTCGGTTTGTGTTAGTCTATAATTCAATCTGTAATGCTCAATTTTCCACTCATCAGCAAGTGGGGATTGGAAAAGTTGCTTCAAATCAAAGAAAGAAAGGGATCAAGTGGAGTCCCCACTTTTGAAAAGGATGTTTCACCTACAAATGACCTTATCAAAATTTTAATTTGGGGACAAAAAGTTTAAAGGCCTATGCGTAGGAGTGGATCAGTTTGGGTTAACAATCAGGTAAGCCTGAATATTAGTTGAAGGGTTACAAAAGTTAAACCACTTTTGGTATCTTTCTTTGTGTTAGACATGGAACATTCTAAAGGCTTAGAAAAGAGCACTCAAAGTTGGGGATATCCTTGCTTCAAAGTAACACTAAAAAGTTGGGCGATATCATGATTCCAATCCCATTGTTATGATTCGGCATGATCGCCTTTTGGTAAACGTAATCTCAAGATGGTTCTCTATGAAATCTCTTTTGCGGCGACTGAGTTGAAACAGTGCTACATCTCACTGTTTCATCAGTAAAGTGTAACCACCATCAGTACAAGAAGCAAACATCATCTTGGCTGTAATCGAAATGTCGTACTACTTTAAATAAGAGTTGTTATAATTACTTACATCATGATATTCGGACCGAGGAAGGGGTTAGAACTTAAGAGCATAAGAAATGCTGCACATGGATGTTGAATTAAAGTTAGGCAATAACTCTGCTTTTAGTATCTTTCTTTTTACAATCAAACAAAGTTTGACTATGACATTGCAATTGCTGTATTAGTCGTCTTCTTGATCTTTTGCTTTTGGTGTAGAATCGTTGTGTATTAGCCTGTAGGAGATGAAAGATGGATATCGAATGAGCGAGGCAGAGAAGGGGTCCTATGTCGCGAGGATAAGGAAGATAGCATAACGACTAGTCACCATGACAAGAAATTGGCTCCGAAAGAATGATGGCCGATCGCAATTAGAACATTCTGACAAAATCATATATCAATAGTATTGAGAATATAATCCATATTTGAATTTGAAAACTCAAAACAACAATATATATAGATTTTAGATTATTTTTCTCATTAACAAATGATTTTGAGATTAAATACAAATATTTAATATGATACTTTCGAAGAAAAAAGACCCAATTATTCAACACTTGACGTTATCGAAATATATATCCACATTAGAGATTTAGTAAAGAGTTTGATTTTTGATACCCTTGCTACATTTGAGAACTGTTCTTATTATGACTTCATTTTTCACCAAGGAGTAGTAAGATTCGTTGTGTCCATGGATAATTTTTTCCTGGGATTAATACTCACGAACATCGAGGATGATACACTGCATATTCAGGTGACTTAATTGGCCCATCAAGCCCAGAGGTTGAAGCTTCCCCACCGAGGGGACGCTCATGATTCCCATGGTCCCTACGCAATTTGAAGAATTGCTCGTTCCCGGAGCAAACTCTTCATCAACGATTAGAATCACTCAACAGTATTCATTTTTTCGTTAACCAAGTAATAAATCTCAGGTAATGTGAAGATAAATCTTTTAGATTATTTATTTTTATTTTATTAGTTGATGAAATAAAATTCTTGATTTATGATATTATAATAAACAGATATGTATGAATTATTGTTGTTGTTTTTCCATATCAGAAAAGGATTTCCATTACTTTCCATAGCACAACGCTATGATAACCTTTTTGTACAGAGGAGGCAGCCGACCAATAAAACGCAGCATACTAACCACACACGTAATCCTTTTTTTGGCTGGAGGCAGAGGTGGGTGCCCTATCGCTATTTGGCACTCTAAGGTCAGATTAATATTGGAGCGATATTCATCTCCTTGCCTTTTTAATTGTGGTTAAATAATGCATTTCCATATGAGTAACACTCATTTCACCTCAAACAAATTACGAAGATCATCATGTCACGCACGGTGAAGCAAAATCCATCCCGAATCACGGGACTAAATGAAGCTTTATGATTTCATTCCGCTTCCTTTGCTTTTGATATTATAGGTAACGACTATAGCTAGCTAAGTGGAGGAGATCGTCGATACGAAGAAACATCGACTCACAATTTCTGATGCAAATTTTCCACTAAAAGCATAACCAAACCTTCAGTAATAGCCCATGCTTAAAATAAAACATTTGAATTGAGGACTAGGTTCATAAAAAGGATGCGGTGAGACTGCTTTTAATTCAGTCTGCTGATTGATTTTGCCACCTGGCACGGGCCTTGTCATTTGGAGCACGGGGTCGTGTTCTTCAAGCACGGGCCGTGCCATTTGGAGCACGGATAGTGCCTGAGGTCAAAATTAGTCAATAAATAACACGGATCATATCTGATGTCAAAATTAACCAACAAATTGATGTAAAATCAACCTCGTTTTTGTCTATGTCTTATAGAAAAGGAACACAGACTACGCCCACCTTTTTTAAGTAGCCTAACTCCATTATTTAACACCACAAAAGCAAACCAGACCATAGTTTTATCAACTCCCTTTTTCCTTGCTGGCACCAAGAGATTATAGCAAACGGAACTCATCATTCGTGCTTTGTGTCCCTTACAAAGACTTTCATGGTGTCACGCCTCATCAAGTCACTCATTCACTTATCCTAACCTTTTTTTTGATAATTTAGGCTCGATACACAAAAAAAGCACTAATAAAACGATAGTGAAAAAAAATCTATCTAAATTGATAAAAAACTCGATTCGTTTCGAAATGTTTCGAGTGAACTTATTAAAAACGATAGTCTCCGACATTGATTAGTGCACTTAATTAGCCAATCCTCAACACCTCCATGATGTGATCATAGTCAGCTTTCCCGCACCCAATCCCTTTCATTATTTATCCTCTCATTTCATTCATGAACCAAACCTGTAAAACAAAAACTCCATCACATACCCTCTCAAAACACTCCTCACTCCAACCACCTCCATGTCGGAAAAAAAAGAAGCCATAAAGGACTGCGGGCACCACGGACGTCGAAAACACAAGTGGCTACGCCGCTTCTTCGTGGGCTTCCTCATCGTCGGCTTCATCGTCCTCCTCGTCGTCCTTATCACCTGGGCCGTGTTGCAGCCCAAGAAACCCCAATTCTCCCTCCAGGACGCGACGATTTTCTCCTTCAACCTGACCGCCCCCAACGTCCTCTCCTCGATACTCCAACTCACAATTTACTCCCACAATCCCAACGACCACATAGGCATCTATTACGACTCCCTGAACGCCTATGTGGTCTATCGCGACCAGCAGATTACCTATCCCACATCGATACCCACGAGTTTCCAAGACACGGGGAACACAGATATCTGGTCCCCGTTCGTTTACGGGGACTCGGTGCCAATAGCGCCCACCACCGGCGCCTGGCTGATGTCAGACGAGGGTCGTGGGACCGTCCCGCTCCACGTGGAGATGGACGGCAAGCTGAGGTGGAAGGTCGGGGCGTTCACGAGCGGGTTGTATCGGATTCATGTCGACTGTCCCGCTTTGATCAATACTGGGAGCCCGACGGCTGGAGTTGTTGTGCCGAATCATGGGGTTAAGTATCAGATCGGGTTTGGTTGCAGCGTCAGTGTTTGAATTGGAACAGAGCCGTTAGTGTTCTGTTTCCTCTGGTGTTATTTTCTGATGATCTTAGTTTCGGAAAAAAATGAAATTCGGCAGTGTAAATTTGTGTTACAGATCTACGGTATATGTTTCAAGGGTTACAGTCTCTTGAAGTTTGACCTTTCTCCTCTTCGATGGTGATAAATCAAAGTTTACATACTTTGTTGATCATGTAAACTTGTGACAAATTACAACATTCCATATGAGTTTATTTCGGTTTGTTACCAATTTACTGTATTCGAGCTGTTCGAGAAGTATGTATGGATTTTCACTGTCATAAAAATGAAAAACATAACGATTTTTTCTGCATGAAGGCAAATCTCTCGGTTTTGAATTCATATACAACAGCAATGTTGGGATGTGGTGTAATCGTTCGGGTGGGTATGTGCAAATCACTTATAGAAACATACTGGTGGTCATAAAAGGTGTGACTAATATATGTGCACTTTGTTAATGTAGTGGAGGTTAGGAATTGTGGAGTCACCTTCACTAGTCGTAGTATGTGCGATTGTTATCAATCATTGTCAAATTTTTGCAGCAGTAATTATGGGTGTCATCACTTGACTTTACTGACACTTTATTTAAATGATCGAGAAACATTTTAACAATAACGATTCGAAATTGTGAAAACCTAGATAACAACAAAAAAAAAAAACACATAAAACCCCTTAACCAATTACCTGACCAGGTGTTGGCCCAAACCAGTCCAGGCATTTATGTGTTCCACGGCCCATTTCCCACTTCCGTGCACTATTTTTAGTGGGCCTGCTCATGAAATGGGCCTGAAATTTCTTTGACCATGGCCCAAATTTCTGTTGCATTGCGCAAAATTCTGTAAAAAAAATAAATAAATGTAAATTCTCAGCTTCTCACCCTATTGGATTTCTTACAACAAATTCAACAGCGTAAGCAAAATTTTCTCCAAATTACCAGCAGTTAGATACTGATCATCAGGATAAACACATAACAAAATTACTACAAAACCTCAAAAAACATTCTAAGCTAATCAGTATACATTGACGGCCCCCGAGCCTGTCGAAAACTAGTGGAAAATGGCTGATCAGGGTGGTTCAAGTGGGGGCGACGCTCCACCGCCTTACCCACGCCTCCCTGCCCACGTCATCCCAGACGAAGTTGGCCGCTCCACATCAGGCATTGTCTGCCTATGTGACGGCTTCTTCAAATGCAGCTACGTCCTCATTCGTAACCTTTTAAAAGCGCTCTTTATCATCTTCATCTTCACTGCCATCGTCGTTACGGTCTTTTTCCTAGTCGTAAAGCCCCACTTGGCCAAGTTCTACATCACAGACGCCTCACTGGCTAAGTTCATCCTAACAGGCACCAACAAAAATACACTTCATCACGATCTGTTGATAAACCTCACCGTGAGGAACCCCAGCCGTCACATGGACATCAACTATGAGAAGATCGACATTGGGGTCTTCTACGGTCGATGGAAGCTCAGCTCCACCACATTGGGGGGTTTTCGCCTTCATCACAAGAATACAGGCTATATGGGTCCGTTGAGGTTCCACGGGAAGAATGTGGTGGCGTTTAGCCAAGATGAGATATCGCAATATGAAAAAGAGGTGGCTGATGGGTTTTTTGACATCAGAGTGGAGACGCGGTCTGCTGTGAGCTATGAGATCGGATGGGCCAAGTTGGGTCTGTTTAGGCCGAGGTATGATTGGGAGCTGAAGGTGCCATTGAACGCTCCTAAGAACTAGTCATCATACTATCATGACGACGTCGCGCCTCAGGTGAATCGTCGAATATGTTGAAGAATTTTCACTGCAGAAGTAGGCATGTAGATCATGATGAATCAGAACTTGAATTGGCTAGGCAGAGTCCTATTCCTAGATTAAATTGCTGAACTTGGCGCGATTCAATAAGCCGTAATATAGATCATTTGTGTGTTTTTAAGAACGTTAGGCTTGTTGCAAGCATTGGGAGGAGTTGCCGAGTTATTCAACGACGAATCACAGAATTATAATTTGCTTTCATAACTATTTTGAAACTACTTTCACCTGTTAGATGATACCACACGGTGAAGTGATATGGTGTAGCGATACTTCTAGGACTTCTCCATCGACTTTACAGAAGTCAGTTGTTTTAGCTAGTCGCATTCGAATTTGTAAATTGATCAAGACTTTTTCAATGACAATAAACAGATAAAGATGCCCCCAAGGAATTGCTGACGATATGGTGGGTTGAGACCAGTTCTCCCAAGTTGTATCCATTTGCAATCTTCATTAATTTGCAGAGTCTAGGATATATATTACCGGCTATGTTCCACAAGATGTTACAGATCATTAGTTTTGATTGGTTGATCTATCATATCTTTTACTACAACAGCATTCGTGTATACATCTCGTCTCCTTGCATCCCGTATCTGACAGGATTATGTGAGTATGTTAACATTCGTGTGAAACCAAACTAGTATTTCTCAAAAATATCTACGATTCCCCCTTTTGGTCTATGTTGCAACTTCTGGATATGTAGTTTTCCATTCAAGCCCCAATCTTTTCTTTCAATTCCTCAAAGTCAAATAAAGTGATAAAACCATAGAAGAAGATACCAAGAAGTTAACAAATCCATATCCATCAATTCTTCACGCGCAGAAAACATACAAATTTCAACACAAATACTTAACCGCGTGAACACACCAACAAGTTAACATAACCCATTCAAACAACTTCTTCGTCAACTCCTAAACCACTGATCTTTTCCCACTTCACCATCTCACATCCATCCCCTTATATATTCTACGTTACAATCATCTTTCATCATAAACCAACATCCAACAAATCCATCGATCGATCGATCGACCGTTCATCAATTCATCTTCGTCGACGATCTTGTTTTAGCCATGTCGCGGCAGGATTACCAGAAACAACCCTTGAACGGAGCCTACTACGGCCCTTCGATCCCGCCTCCACCCAACACCTACAACCGCCCTGGTCGTCGTGGCCTTAGAGGCGGCTGCTGCCTCTTCGACTGCCTCTGCGACTGTGGCTGCTGCCTCCTGAGCTGCGTTTTCAAGATCATATTCACGATCGTGATCTTGATAGGCATCGCCGCCCTGGTCTTCTGGCTCGTCGTTCGCCCTCACGGGATTAAGTTCCAGACAACCGAAGCTTCGCTTTCACAGTTCAGCCTCTCTGGCTCTGGCAACGACACACTTCTCTATGATCTTACGCTTAACTTTACGGTCCGAAACCCCAATAGGCATATTGGGGTTTACTACGATGTCATTGACTTGAGGGCCTATTATGATGATCAGCGATTTGCAGCAACTGAGTTAACGTCTTTCTATCAGGGTAAGAAGAACACGACCGATCTTGGCCCTGTGGCGCTGCAGGGTCAGAATGTGATCACGGTCAGCTCGGGGTTGAGTTCGGATTACAGTACACAGCAGACCAATGGGGTGTTCGATATCACCGTGAAGATGTATCTGACGGTTAGGTTCAAGATCGGGTGGGTTAAGATCGGGAAGTTCAAGCCAAAGATCCAGTGTGATCTGAAGGTTCCTTTGAGCTCGTCAGGGCAGAGTTTTCAGTCCACCGGGTGCAAATATGATCTCTAGTTAGCTAGTTTGATTACTAGCTAGTTGATGCTGCATATTTGGATTTGATCGATCGATTTGTGTATGTGTTTATGTTGATTATAGATCAAGGATTCTTTGATGCGGTTTTATATCTATCTATATATCCTATAGTGTTTTGTTGAGTTTGCTGTTTTGTTGTACATTGGGGCTATATTATGAGGTTTACTACTTGTTCCGTCTGTATATATGAATAAAATTGGATGCATCAGTTTATAGTATGTTCTGTTTTTTATACCTCCACAGATAGCAAGCGTGCAATGCTAATACTGAATCAAGCTGCAAATTCATGTTCATTATTATGGCCTGATTCTGTTGCCGATTGTATCTATCATCCACCGGTAAATCGTGATGTTATAATGCTTCGAACCATTGTGCCTTGACGATACGTTCAAGGCCAACTTATATGTCATAACCCCAGTATTAGATCAATCAACTTCTCTAGATAGCATCTGTTTTATGACTCAGTAATCTAATGTGAGAGGTCAAAGAACGCCAGCAGAGCTACCGGGCAGTTGAGATGAAATAGGAAATTTTTGCATCACATATAGAATGCAAAATAGACATTGTGAACATGGGACCCAAAGACGGAATTATCTTCTACAACCTTTGCCTACAAATTAGTATCTACTCCATCTATCTATTTCATTACAATCATTTAATCTACTACATCTATCTATTTCATTACAATCATTTAATCCGAAACGATAATTTATACTCTCTCTGATATAATTTACTCTTTTATTTATTGTTATTATTATTATTATTTTATTGATAAAATTGTCCATTTGGACTCAAATTTCATTGCTCTTTTTATTTATTCTTCCTCCGACATAATTTAATTATAATAGTTGCACAATACGTATTTGTCAATGAAAGATGCGAAATTTGATTCGCATCATTTTTTTGAAAAATTATTGTGAAACATTAATACTAATTTAATTTATATATTTCAATCTCACGTTAGTAGTGCAATTTTCTTACGTAATTAAGACGACAGACGAAAATTCTCAAAATATGTATCGAATAGTGAAAAAAATTATGTGCTACAGTTAATTGGGACGGAGGAAGTATATGTGTTAAATTTATAAGAAATGACCAATTTGCTGTTTTGAGTGTGAGAGAGAAAAATGAGAAAAAAGAAAGAAAGAGAAATGATAGTACGATAAGTTCATGGGATATAAAGTAAGGATAATTGAATAAATTTATATAAAAAAATTATTAAATAAGATGGGACAAAGAAAAAGGCGTTTAATTGAAATGGAACAGAGAGATATGTCTATAGTTTACCTATAAAAATTATTGTAGCTCAAGAAAAGTCCTTTTCATAGAGATAGGATTTGACAAGATTGTGGTAATCAAACTTAGCTAGTTGCTGTAATTAGCAACAGAATTGTGTTGGAGTTTTGAAAGGTTATAAAGTGGATTTCGTGGAAGCATACGATTTTGAATATTTTAGAATATTTTAAAATCAGACAAAGTTTCGAATCTTATCCATATATATATTTACTTATTTTTTTTTTTAAAAAAAGGTTGAAGTCTCATCGAAATCGATATTTTAATTCAAACGAATCCCCTAAAATTTGATCTGTGAGTTTGGAATGAACATATACAAAATGGATGTTTAGAGATTATGGTCGTAACATGCGTTATACCCAAAATCATAATGCTTCCTGATACAAATGAGGAGTAATGTGTAGTGGAGGGTTATGACTATAATGAACATTACATCCAAGAATGTAATGTCTCTGTATGAAAATTATGATTTTTGCGAAATGTACTTTACGATCATAATGAACATTACACCCACATTACACCCGATGGTGTAATCGATTCTGTATAGAAAATGCAATCTTCGCGTTTTCAGTCAGGCATTGATCCCAATGATCTCTCATTCATTTATTGTTCAATTTCCTAAATGATGACTGTGGGGGTTATAAGCTTTTTATCTTACACATCATCTTTCGTATATAGAGGATGGATTTGAAGATTAGAATGTGAGATGCACAAAAAACACATAATACAGTATTATTGGAGAACGCAAAAGTCATCTTTAGTCAAAAGAGAGGATCAAGCTTGGTGTTTTTCTTCATCTGTATTCTTGAAGGTGGTTCGGTTTGAGGTCCTTGCATCATATAGGAGCTGAATAACACTTTAAACGAGAGTATTCTTGTTTGTTGTGATCCGGTCTTTTGATGTTCTTTGTTCGTGTTCAAGTTCTTTACGTTTTTATTTCTGATGTAGCGTCAACAAATTATACACGTTTTGCCAAAAATCGGAGAACTTTTGCAACATTTGTCCATCTTAAGATGGGCTCTGTAAGGGAAAATTAGGATTTTGAGGAATTGTCATGAGAAATAGTTGGATAGGGGTTGAGAAGCAGTCAAATTAGGATGGAAAGAAACTATTACTGACCAAATATTCATTGATTGATTCACCAAAGTTGAATATCAGAGTAAATCCACTCATGAGTTATGTTTATTGTTATTTTTATATTTTGAAACCAAATCACAAAAACAACACTACGATCATGAGTTAAAACTGATGTAAAAATAGAACTGAATTATAATTGATTTTATATTTGACATCGAAGATAACTATCCTTTTTTTTGCACATCACCAATATAATCATTTTTCGACTTTCGAGCCCTTAGAAAATTCACAGACTATATAAATCAATCGACTTTTGTGAATAATTAGAGAGACTCCTACAAATATTCTTGAAAGAATTAATTGAATGTTGAGATAAATTTTTAAATGAAGAAATAGTCGGAATAAAGTTAAGAAGTTCATGACGTGTTAAAATTTTAAGGTAGCATAGCCATCTTCACGCGCCATAAACATCAAATTTCAGCACAAAACCTTAACCGCGTGAGCACACAAAGAAGGTAACATAGGCCATTCAACCTACTTCATCAACTCCTAAACAACTGATCTTTTCCCACTTCACTATCTCATCAGACCCTTAAAAATACTAAGTTACAATTCGTATTTCATCACAAATCATCAACCAACAAATCCATCAATCGAATATCGCAACATTAGAAGATTATCAGACGCAACGCGTACGGCCCAGGCCGTCGTGGCCTTAGAGGCGGTTGCTGCCTCTGGGACTGTGGCTGCTGCCTCCTGAGCTGTGTCTGCAAGATCATATTCACTTTCGTGATCCTTATTGGCATCGCTGCCTTAGACTTCTGGCTCGTCGTTCACCCCAACGCCGTCAAGTTCCAGACCACGGACGCCTCGCAATGACACACTTCTTTATGATCTGACGCTTAACTTCAGTGTCCGAAACCCCAATAGCCACATAGGTGTTTACTACGATGTTATTGACTTGAGGGCCTATTAAGACGACCAGAGATTTGCAGCTACTGAGTTAACACCTTTCTATCAAGGTAAGAAGAACACAACGGATCTTGGGCCTGTGGCGCTGCAGGGACAGAACGTAATCACTGTCAGCTCGGGGTTGAGTTCGGATTACAGTACACAGAAGAGCAACGGGGTGTTCGGTACCACCGTGAAGATGTATTTGACGGTGAGGTTCAAGATCGCGGGGGTCAAGATCGCATCGCTCAAGCCGAAGATCCAGTGTGATCTGAAGGTTCCTTTGAGCACCTCCGGGCAGAGTTTTCAGTCTACCGGGTGCAAATATGACCTTTAGTTAGCTAGTTTGGTTACTAGCTAGTCCATATTGCATATTTGGATTTGATCGATCGACTTCTATATGTTTCAATGTATTGATATTGATTTTAGGTCATGGATTCTTTGATGTGGTTTTATATCTGTCTGTACATCCTATAGTGTTTGTTGAGTTTAGTCTCTTGTTGAACATGGAGGCCATGCTATGAGGTTTGCTATTTCTTCCATCTGAATATATGAATAAAATCGGATGCATCAGTTTATACTATGTTCTGTGTTTTAATGCCAGTACTGAATCAAGCTGCAAATTCATGTTTATTACGATGGCCTGATTCGGTTGCAGATTCTATCATCCACCGGCATATTGTGATGATATATTGGTTCAAGTCATTGTGCCTTGACGATACGATTAAGGCCAACTTATAACCCCAGTTTAGATCAACTAACTTCTCTAGAGATTAGTAGTATCTGGTTTATGACTCGGTAATCTTATGTGAGAAGTCAAAGAACACCAGCAGAACTACAGAGCCGTTGAGATGAAAAAATACTCCTATATTTTTGCATCACATAGAGAATGCAAAACAGCCATTGTAAAGATGAGGACCAAAGACAGAATTATTTTCTAGAACCCCATCTAGACGTTTGCCTACAAATTATATCTATAGTTTACCTACGAAAGTTAATGTAGCTCGAAAGTTTCTTTCTACTCCATAGAGATAGGATTTGACAAGATTGTGGAATCAAACTTAGCTAGTGATTTAGCTACATAATTGTACACGTTTTGCCCAAAAAAAGGAGAAATTTTGCAACACTTGTCCATCTTTAAAAGGGCTCATCCTGTTTTGGAGTAATCAAATTTACATTCATTTGAATCAACAGATATTAGATCTAAAAGATGATTTTGATATGTATTTTTTTAAGATTAAAAATTTTAAAAATTAAAATGTAAAAGGTGTAAAATTTCAAAACGAAAGTTTTTTTTTGTTTAAAAGAATATAACGAGGTTAAATGTATTTTCTTCCTATAATTTCATCAGAACAGAGAACAAAACAGGGAAGGATCCCAAATGTTCCGGACTACGTCCTACATGTTTGTAAGTCGGACTTAGAGCAATGAATTGCCCACAATAGATCGTTTAGAAAAAAATAGAAAAAGGGGAAGTTTCCTCCGCTGTACCATCCTTTATAGCACCTTACTATATTCATTATGGATTATTGGATTTGGATGGCTCATAGTTATTTGATGTTTTGATATTAGATTTGTGTGTGTGTTTTTATCATATGTTGGTTTTTTTTTTTTATGATATTATTTTTTTGGGTGGTTTTAATTCAGTTATTTTTGGGTTATAAATTTTTTAATGTTTATTTTTCTTGTTTAGGTTTTTATGTTTTTTTACGGTTTTTAAAATGTTTTTTTTTTAAAGAAAAAGGGTTGATTTAGTTTGTGTAATGCACATTTGCCGTCCATCTTGGACAGCCGGTGATCCACATCCAAACAAAACAAAGAGGCGATCTGCGTGTTGTCCAAAATCCATGTTGTTGTGTTGTGGTAATTGTAGATCATTAGATATCTCTATTTAATAATAAAAAAACAAAAATAAAAAATATTATTCCTACAAATTATGCTGTGATTTCCTGAACTACTGGAAATCCCTCCCCTCAAGACACATACCAAATGCAATTGGGTCACATTGCTACCACAAACCCACCCTGACATGATATCCATCTATCCTTCCCCAAAACCCAAACACATCACATTCTCCCAATAAATATCCACCGACATCACCTCTGATTCCCAAATCCCAGAAATTTACAAGAAACAGTAACTCATATCCAAATCTACCTTCTTTTCACCTCCTAGGAATTCCCCCAACCTTTTCGGTTTCCACTTTCCTCTCCATAACTCCCATTCTCCACTCTCTCATCTCCCATTCTCCATCCTGCATCATCGTTCTCGAAAAACGAACCTTCTCAAAATGTTCGCAGAAGAAAACCCAGTACCAACGGTACCGTCCCGTCGGACCCATTATCATAGGTCCCGGGGCGGGACTGGCTGTTGTTGCCTGGACTGCATATGCGACTGCGTGTTGGGCTGCATCCTCTCCGTCATCTGCACCGTCCTCGTCCTCGTCGGTCTCGTCGTCCTCGTCCTCTACCTCATCGTCCGCCCCCACGCGATCGACTTCCACGTCACCTCCGCCACGCTCGCCCAGTTCGCCCTCCCCGCCGCCACCACCCTCTCCTACAACCTCTCCCTCACATTCTCCGCTCGTAACCCGAACCGCCATCTAGGCATCTACTACGACGATATAGAAGTCAGAAACTACTTCCTGGATCAGATATTCGCCACCACGACGATCCCCGGGTTCTACCAGGGCCATAAAAACACGACGTTTCTCGGTCCAGTTGGGTTCGTGGGGACGAACACAGTGTCCCTTGGGAGCGAAGATGTGAAGGAGTTTAATACGGAGAGGAGCGATGGGGTGTTCAAGATCAGCGTGAGGCTGAATCTGAGAATCAGGTTCAAGATCTGGTTTGTCAAAACTGGGCATTATAAGCCGAGGGTTGATTGTGATTTGAAGGTGCCATTGGAGGGGGCGAGCAGTGGTGTTGCGTTTGAGAGCACCAAATGCCATTATCATCTCTGATTCCGTGTTCGATGATTCGGTTTCGATTTCCATTCGTAGCTTGTGAGGGATCAATTCAACAACGAACCTGACTATTCCCGTACAGATTTAGATCTGGTTAGGGATCGGTTCGTTTATGTGAATGTTCTAGTTTTGCGTTTAGTTGATGGAATTGTTTTTCCATTAGTGGTGGATTCGTTTCCTTGAAGCATTTTGATATTAGAGCATCCACATTGATGATATATTTTGGAGTTTTTTTCTCCGACAAACTCGTTATATGAAGAGCAAAGGCACCAAAATGGCCACAATGATGAAAAAAACTGAACTTTACTGGATAAGTTGCTATTTAAGAGCCTCTATCAACCTTTCGTCCTCTTTCTTTTCTCTTGCTTGTCAACACACATATTATTTCTTTTGTCCTCTTCACAATTTTCACTTTTTTTCTATAAAAATCAAGTCTCTCAACTGGGGCTTATTGTATGCATTGACCAATTTTAACCTTCAAAACGCATGAGCCTCGCCTTTTCTTTTGAGTTTTAAGATGAAAAACGTTATGGATGCTCTTAATTGTGTTATCTGTGGTTTATTGGCGGGCAATGAATTATTTGGTCACGTCGTGCCCAAGAACGTGTTGTTTGTTGCCTATTTGCCTTTGCCTTTTTCTCGCTTCACACTACGCTTTGTTACATGGTATATTTTCATTTGAGGTTGAAAATAGCATTTGCATCAGAGTCTCTATTGATTTATAAAAATGTTATGTTTCAGTAAATTGATTTATAAAAATAAAAAATATTATAATCATACGATAATTTTATCGAATTTCTCTATCTCATCTCACATTATAATTTTTACTATTTAACATATATTTCAACACATCTTTTTAATATTCTTTTAATTTTTTATCACATCATCATTTTTCTTTTTTTTCTTTTAAAGAATCTCTATTTGACATAATTTAACGATAGTGTATGATATTATTGTTAGAAAATGTGTCAGTATCAATGCACTCGAACCGTTATTTATTTCTTATTACTAACAAAACAAATATCTTTAATCCTTTGAACGTTTTAAAAATGTAACTGAACATATCCAAGCGAAGAATTTAATATTTGCTCTTATATTTCACGTGTGATTCATCTTCTTTCAAGAAGTTGACTGGTGGTGTAGTGACCGGTAAGCATTGTGCATTGAAAGGATTGGAACCTATTAGTGGGGGGCTCATCAATTACACTATGAATTCGAACCGTTACAAAATTCACCACGCAAATTATGTGGGAACCAATGCTGTGGGACTGTGGTAGTGTGATGTGTTGGGTGAAAAGTGGATATCATATCAGGATAGGAGAGAAATACAAACTTTTATGCTGATAGGAATGTACTGCTTCGATGTCACTGGTTGTCCATCGTCGGTTGGAGTGCGGGTTAAATTGAATCATTGGGATGCACTGCTGAAATGTTTGTCATGCGGAGCTTATCTGTGACACAGTTCACACATACTTTTCCGTCTCATTTTGCATCATTAATTTATTATTTAATATTTTTTTCGTTTCGTAATATAGTAGGAAAATATGTTGATCTATCATGCGTATTTATATATATTGAATTTTCATAAAATTTAATGAAAAAAAATATATTTTTTGAGTGATAGTGATGTTTACTCGTGATAGAAGTTAGTACATATACTATGAGAGATACTGTGAAAGATGGTGATTGTTTTATTTTTATTTATGTAAAAAGGTTACTAAATGGAATATGTTGTCTATATTTTGGAACGGCCCAAATAGACAAGTGTTATTTATACTATGAAACGGATGCGGTTATGTATTTTGAGGAGTTTTTTTTATTGATATTACCGACGTAAGAACATTGTGTCCCTAATCCAAGGTCGTAACATGAATAATTTTGTACCTAACGTAAAATAACGTTATAATTTAGGAAAAATTCCCACAAAACAGAAAAAATAGAAAAAAATTCCAATCAGGTATAGTCCGAGAAAAAAAATTCCCATTACATGCAATTCTAACTTCGCCATCGTCCTAATCCTTTCCTGATTCTTTTTCCCGACCCGCGGCCACTCCTTCTCTTCCTCTCCCCGTGCCGCCTTCTCTCTGTCCAGCCGAACCGTGTCATCGCCCTCCCCTGTTGTCGCCCCAGTCTACCAGCGTTGTCGTCGTGTCCTCAGCCTTGTCTCACCGTCACAAGCTGCGCACAGTTTATACTGGCACTGAAACCTAAGAGGAAAAATGATACCGTTCTAATATTCATGAAAGAAGTCAGCTAGTTGGAACCTTGAAAGTAAACATCAAGGTTCAAAATGAACGCAATAATATCTAAGTTCATTTCATCTGCTGGTTACTGCATAAAAAAAAAAAAAAAAACATATATCACAAGGAAATAGGAGCATGAACATGAAAAACATGCAAGACAGATATTCCTTCTAGTTGAAGCTGTCGTATTCTACACTACTCAAGGAAAAATCATGAAAACATGACATTCATATTATCCAGCATGATTGAGACACAAATTTATATCGACGTACTGTTTGATTTGTTCAGGCGCACTGTTTCGCAATGAAACCAACAACTACGAAAACAAATAACACAAGATATAAAATAAAGTTACAATTTTTGAATTCTTTTTCTTCGATCAACAAGAAAATTATTTCAGGACACATGATTATTTTCAAGAAAATTGAAATCATATGATGAAAACATGATATTCATATTACCGAAGATAAAAGTGATAAATTAGGGTTTAGTTCTTCGAATTTTTCAAAGAAAATTAAAATCATATGATGAAAACATGATATTCATGTTATCTAACATGATTGAGACACAAATTTATACTGACGTACTATTTGATTTGTTCAGACGTCCTGTTTCGTTCAAACAGTGCGCCTGAACAAATCAAATAATACGTCAGTTCAATTTTTTTTTTTTGAAATGTTGTTCATAATCAAACCAACAGTTACAAAAACAAAAATCACAAGATACAAAATAAAGTCATATTTTTTTAATTCTCTTTCTTCAGTCAAAACAAAAATTATTTCGGGACACAAGATTATTTTCAAGAAAATTGAAATCATATGATGAAAACATTATATTCATAATACCCAAGATGAAGGTGATAAATTAGAGTTTAGTTATTCGAATTTTTCAAAGAAAATTGAAATCATATGATGAGACCATGATATTCACATTATCCAACATGATTGAGACAAAAATTTATATTGACGCATTATTTGATTTGTTCAGGAGCACTGTTTGAACGATATAGTGCACTTGAACAAATCAAACAGTGGAACAGTTCAATTTTCCTCGAAACTTTGTTCATAATTAAACCAACAACTATGAAAACAAAAATCACAAGATACAAAATAATGCCACACTTTTTGAATTCTTTTTTTTCAATTCAATTTTAAAATCAGGGTCAACTACAAATAAGGAGAAGTAGATCTCTGACTTTTTGTGAGACCACAGATGCGTCTTTTGACAATGATTATTTAGTAATGATCTTAGGTGTTTTCAAATGAATGAACCATTAGCTGTGAGTGTTAATCATTTGGAAGATATAAGCTTACGTGATTGAAATACAAATTGAACTGGTGTACGGCTTGATTTGTTCAGACATACTATTTGAACGAAACAGTACGGCTATACAAATCAAATGGTACGTCGGTTCAATTTTTCTGAAAACGTTGTTCATAATCAAACCAACAATTACGAAAACAAAAATCATAAGATACAAAACAACCTATACAAATCAACGATGCTCAATAACATGAATATTTTCGATATAACATTTTGTCGAACACCTTGTGTGCATAACTTAATCTTAATTAGGGAACAAATACAATATTGTAATTCTTCGAATCACAATATTAAAACAACGCGATCTTTTGAAACAGTGCGCGTAGGGCAATCCTTGATCGCGATGAAGTTGCTAAGCATGACCACGATCTTCATCAAGATCACGATGATGAACACGACAATGATGTAAACGACTACAAAGATGAATACTATTTTCGAAGATGATGAACACGACAATGATGTAAACGACTACAAAGATGAATACTATTTTCGAAGATGATGAACACGACGACATGAAAGCAACCGACACACTCTTTTTTTACGATGATGATGAACAGCGACAGTGATGAACACGATCACGATGATGAACACGAAAATGATGATCACAATGACAATCATGCACGCGACTACGATGATGACCTCAAATGACAAATAGATGATTTGAAAAAAAAAAAAAAAAAAACCACCAAGGTGACGGTTTCGATAAGGAACCGGGTTGTTTTCTGGGAAAAAAGAGAAACTGCAGCTAACGGGAAATATTTTCCTGGTATGTATGTTTGAAGAATTATTTTGATAAAGATATATCATGGAAAAATTTATTGTATAATTTAAATAAAACGGAGATACTATAATATAGATGAAAATTAACAAATCTCAATTCACAGCACAAACATCTGATGAATTATCTCATAACCTTTCAATACTAGATAATTATCTCAGTGCAATACTAAACTGATTAATCTTTCAATACGAAATTGTTTAATCTTTCAATTCACACGACGACAACGGATATTTGAAAAAGTACTATGTCCTCGCTACGGAAAAAAAGATCAATAGTAGTTATATGTTGCATTCTTCTTTTCTTATGTGGCGCAGCATTCGAGCATATTGAAACAGTTGATATAAGCGGATTCGATCAAGCACATCGTTTTTGTCCTTATGTCATGTATTGGATTTTGTAAACAGATGAGAACAAGACAAGCCCATCTCTTGCCAAGAAGCCCACGTAAAGAAGAGCTGGTGGGCACTGTCAAGGCCCAATTCCAATGCCATTCGAGTTTTATTCACATTGAGCCATCACTCGGATAGAATCTGATGAGAGGTTGCTGGAAACAAGCACTGGCAAGTACTGTGAGCTAGTAGTGTTGGGTGCTGTTCCCTATATCTTGAAGAAGCGTTTGTAAATGAGATCGGCTGTTGTTGGTGAGATGATATTGGTGTGTTGTGAAGCACGTGGATGGTTGAATCGAAAATTCAATGATTTCGATTTGTTTAATTATTAAAGATTGTTTTTATTTTTTGATTAAATTTTTTAGTGATATAATTTTTTATGATATTTTTTTATTAAGTGTTTTTCTTAAAAAAATTATGGTTGATATTTTTTTAATAGAGTTTTAGAATTTTTTTTCAGAATTTTTAAATGCAAAAAAGAAAAAGAAAAAAAACAAGTGAACAACACTTGTGTGGTGTTGGGATCCCACAGTTGAGGATCCACCTCTTAGACATAATTGTCGAGACGTATTTCAAATCTGTATCAACGATGATGATAAACTCAAAATGAACGGTACATTGCCTCGAAACGTAGGGTGCACCGTGCATCTAATGAACACCTATACCAATTCCAACAACCGTGCATCTAATGAACAACTATATCTTGAATTGGATTTGATCTAAACTTTGATATCACTTGTTTGGATCGATCCAACTAGGGTTATAAGCTGATGACTCACTGTTGATTACATCAAGGTTTATATATGTGCTTCTAGATTGTATTTTATATAAGCGAATGGCCCGAGTATCTTGGAAGAGAAAGGGAATGATATGGTAGTAAAAGCATAACGACAACAATCATAGTCTTCAAAAAGATTATGAAAAGATTGTAGAATCTCAAGGCCATTTTTCTAATTTGGCATAGTGTACTTCCTATGTTCTAAAGCTGTATCGATCCTAAAAAAGACCCTATCTTTGACAATGTTGCTTCTATGATGCCATCTGTGTCACCTATGGGCAACTGACATGTATCCGATCGGGAGTTGGATGTTGTACTAGAAAATCGATACGGACCATCTCATCTTCCAGTCCAATTGGAGAAACGATTCTTATGTGTGTTGGATATTCCTATCACGTGATAATATGATACGATTCTAAGTTGAAAGTTTGGATGGTTCTATCAAGTTTGTGAAATAAGAACAATTTTCATTGACCTAGACCCGTTACCTGTAACGAGGCAAGAACCTTGACCGATGAAAATAAGGATTGACGCTACGATCACATGACGGAAAGGAAGTGATTGATAAATCTTGAATCGACACCACAAGAAGTAAACCCTTGATAAGTCGAAAAATTCTTGAAAAGAACCAAAGAAAAAACTCTCTCACATAAACAAAATCACAAGGTGAAAAAAAAAAAGCTATCCCTGCTCAAAGCAGGTTCCAACCTAAATACAAGAATGCGTGAAAAAGGAAATAAGCCAAAAATAGACAAGCCTAAAACTAAGGGATTGCGGGATCGTGGCCAGCACGTCACCGTCCTAGTTAGTTACTTTGCCCATTATCTCTATCAAGGTTTCCAACTCCACAGTCCGTTTTAATAACATGGACTTGCTCTAATTCCGCAACATTTGTTGGATCGTTGCCAAACTTCATGTCATCTAACAATGTTTGAATGAATAAGTACAGCGCTTCTTTGAATCGCTTAGAACGAGACCTAGTGCTTGGTCCGACTGGCATTTCTAATGGGTCCTTGGTCGTATCAATCAACCCGAACGCTTGACTGTGGACTGAATGATATCACACATGCACAAAATAGATGAGAAACAGTTACGCAATTTATAAGGTTTGATCAATGATGAATAAGGATTCGTCTGTTTGTTATCTTATTATCCGCGTTATCTGTTTACGGTAAGGATCTCTCCAGTGTGCAAATAATTGGAGTGCCATTGAAATGTTGAAGTAGCAATAGCATACATGCACACAAATATAAGCATAGGGAATTAGGTTTGGTAGCTCAAAGGGTGATGACACCATTGTTCCATGTCCAACCAACAACTTCTAGTCTCCTAATCTCCCAAAACATGGAACTATGAATATTTTAGTTGGATTATCTAGAATAACACCCTAACCCAGCAAGAATATGCTTTACCCTTTGAATTTTCAATTAAGATGATCTGCTTAGCACTGACCGTAGCCACATATCATCAATGACACATTATTTATGTCACATATATATAGACCCATCTGTTCCTCATATTCTCACATACTCATTTTGGCATATCATTTGAGGCAGGTGAAAACCAACATAATAGAATGGAGGGGGGAAAGTCTAGATTCAAGAGAATTTGTGTCTTCTGTGGAAGCAGTTGAGGAATCAAATCAAGCTACAAAGAAGCTGCAATCGAGCTCGGGCGAGAACTGGTAATCATAATGTGGTTCATTTTGCTGTGTTTTACGCGCTCTGTTTCAGCCTTTCAAGAACAGAACAGAGCTTCAACAAGCTCTTATAGTCGACCGATGTCGATTTTGATGATGGGTTCTATTTTCTTTTGGTTTGCGAGGTGGAGAGGAAGATTGATTTGGTGTATGGCGGCGCAACCGTGGAACTAATGGGTCTTGTTTCTCAGGCTGTCCACGATGGTGGCCGCCATGTCCTTGGGTACTCTTCTCAGCCTGTGTCATTTGAACCAACTAATACAGCACAATGTGTTTATTTTGGAGACAAAAAACTGGCCTTCTATCTGGTCTAACTCAGCTGGTTGATCTTGCAGGGTGATTCCGAGAAGCCTTATGCCAGTAGCGGTAAGGGCATCATTTCTCGCATCTACTTATTTTTCATCAAAAATTGTCAGATTAAAAAAATTAATCATCTAAAAATAACACGAATGATAGTTCTTTGTGTTGATCATCCAGCTGAATACTGCAAGTTCAGCAAACTTGCACTTGCCAAATAGTTGTTGGACACTCGAGCTTATTCTTGATTCAACATATTCAAGTTCCTAAGATATTAAAATAGTGATCGTTGCAGATAATCGGTGAGATTATTGGAGAAGTGAGAGAAGTCTCCAACATGCACCAAAGAAAAGCTGAGATGGCTCGCCAAGCAGATGCTTTCATTGCCTTACCTGGTATTACTACTATACCATACTGGTAGACAGCTTGAGATGAAATCCATATTCGTTTCATGATGATACCTCTGATGTTCCATTTTCAGGTGGTTTTTGGCACCCTTGAAGAACTACTAGAGGTAGGTACTTTTCCTCAGCTCGGGATTCATCGAAAACCAGTATGGTTATTCCTCATCGATAACCTTGATCTGTTTTAACCGCTGGGAACAAAAAAAGGAAAAAAAAAAAAAAAACCTAACTAGTAAGATCTTTGGAAATGCAGGTCGGTTTGTTGAATGTTGATGGATATTTCAACTCCTTGTTGTCCTTCAGCGACAAGGCCTTCGACGAAGGCTTCATCAGCTCTACTGCTCGGCGTATTACTATGTCTGCTCCAACAGTAACAGAATTATTCAGGAAACTCGAGGTTTGCGAGCATTCTAACAAAAAATAATACCCTGAAACACGACAATTGGTATTTATATGAACCACTTCTGGTTCATGCAGTGTTCAACCTGAACATCGATTGGCTGTGTTCTGTAAAATGCAGGAATATGTGCCTGAAATTGACGAAGACTCTCTGATGCTGGCGTGGGACAAAGTGGAGAGACCTGCAAATTATACTCTTGACCATGGCATTATTACATAGACAATGGTCGATCAAAATTCAACCCCATCAGAATCTCACACCAGTCCTTAGGATTCTCGCCAGAACGAATCAATGATGCCAATAGTTGACATGTTAGGGGTACTGAATTGATTGTGTAAATGGCTACAAGGCCGATGTTTTTTCTAGTCAACAAGACTGATGACATTCATCAGTAATGCGATGTCATGTGTTCAACGAACACACCAAATACATAGAGATGATGATTGATTTCTAATTCACAATAGGCAATGGATCAATCACAAAATGTAAAAGAAAGAAAAAAGCACTAATGTCAAGATTATTGATATAAGCCAGGGAAACAACCAAAGGCTCAAGAAACCACTGGTTGAATGAGCTGCAAATGAAGGTATAGAAACAAGACACCTACTTGACCCCAATTTTCTGGGTGTGAAATAATACAAGCAACAAAGATCATAGCAAAACCTCTAAGAGCGCCAATAATACTGAAGGCGAGCGGCCGAGCACACCAGTACTAGGCCTTAGGCGCTGCGGTCTCATAGAAAACGGAACCAAAGCCCTTGATCAGCAGTAAGGTGCACCCACAACACCGCGGGGGCACAGGTTTCTCCATGAAAGCACAGCCGCTGAAAATTCCTAATGTAGTACTCTCCCCATGCTCTCATATCAGCCAACACCTCGCGTGTACGAAAAGATTTTGAAGACAAACAACATAATCCTCTATAGGAATATTGTTTATCAAGCATCTGGTTGGAATTCAGCATCAATCACATAAGCTAATATATAATCACAATCCTCTGATCTCCATGAGCGTATGCAATGATTCAAATTCTGTGAAATGCGTATTCATAAATCAATCTCATTCTAATTATCATTATCATCATCGAAATCAAAGCCACAACTGGATCTGATACCGGCATCAAACAAAGGAGACCCGAACAAGGGCTGACACGTACCGCACACCGCCTTTAACCTATCCTCAAACTCCCAACTCTTGGGCTTCAACATGTCCTGCAAGGGAAGACAAACCCCGACCTCCACACACCGCCTATGCCGCGGCACAATCCGTCTCTCGAGACTGAACGAGAAGTACTGAGGGAACACATACAGCTCACTCAACTTCCTCCCCATCTCCACAACAAAATACCTCATCTTGGGCACGTAATTCGTCTCGATCCCGTAATTAAACAGCAACGGAAACCGCCTAAACATCATCACCACCTCCCGCTTCTCAAACCCTAGTTTCTCGAAATACTCCAGTTTGGGCACAAGCCTCTCCTCAACCCCAGAAACCAACAGCCCGGTATACCTCTCCAGATCCCTAACCCCAATCCCTTTCAAAAAATAAAGCGCGGGCCTCAACCGCCCGTCCACGCTGCTCGTCAGCAGCGTGGGCCTGTGATTGATCGCTCTCCTCAAATCGCGTCCTTTCACGTCCACCTCGTTCACCAGAAACCTAACGTTCGGGTAAAGGTCGTCGGGGGATAGGGAGAGGAGGGAGGGGCAGACGCGGAGGAGGCGGCGGAGTTCGGAGAGGGAGAAGCCGAAGGAGGAGAGGAAGTCCTTGAGGGACTGGAGGTCGGAGAGTGTGACGGAGGAGGAGAGCAGGGCCGTGGGGTGGTGGGCTAACAGGTGGGTCGGGTCCAGGCCCAGTGAGTCCAGGAACAGGGCCTTTTCCTCGAAGTTCGCGCCCCCGCCGCCGCCCACGGGGTAAACGGGTTGTTGTGGTAGTGGTGGAGAGGGTTTGTTGTGGGTGGTGGAGAGGGAGGAGATTATGATTGGGGATGTGAGGAGGCGGAGGCGGCGGCGAGGGGGGAGGTGAGGGGAGGAGGAGGAGGAGGAGGTGAAGGGGAAATGGGGAGCGATGGCGGCGGCAGCGGCGAAGGATAGTGTTGGGGGCATGTTGTTGGGGTGTTACATTGCGGGGAAGGAGAAGGGATAAGGGAGGTTTGGGATATCAGGGATTCAGGATTGGGATTTTTCAAGCGAAATAAAACCATCTAACATTGGGTTGCTAACCAAAAAAAAAATATAACATGGCTAGATCATTGAGGTCTGTTTTGTATCGTCGAGGCTAGATCATTGATTGTTTCTAAATTTTATTTGTTTGTTGAATGGATATAACGAAAATAAAAAATCAAAAAAAAATGTGATGATATTTCATATAATTATTTATTTTATATCATTAATTTTAATTTTTTAAATTTTAAACAATAACAACAAACAAACCACCCACAAAACCGTGGGTATTGAATAATATGGCCCCTGGCCCCTTGTCACGGACGAGCTAAGTGGAGAGGTTGATTTCAAGAATTCTCTAGAATTCTCCACAACGTTCATGAATTCTCCACACTTTTCTAGAGTT
>JAOVYX010000474.1:0-42267 GCA_035668315.1 Drosera spatulata
CACACACACACAAAATGAAAAAAAAAATAATGTAATAGTATCAACAAATTATTTAAAAGGAACATTTAAACCCCCAACTATTTCTTGTTGGCCATGTGGGCAATGATTAACCAACTACCAATATATTGCTGAGAGAATACTGAATAGAGAGGATGATGGCATATTCAAATGACATCATCTCAGACAATGAAATGCTTAAAGAAGATAGCAACAAATCACAAGTTCAACTCCCTATAAAATCTACTATAATCAGAGGGGGAAAAAACAACGGGTTTGTATGTTGTTTCGAGCAGAATACGGAATATGGAATTACACCATCAACTTTCGCTATTTTCCCTAAAGGCATTTCTAACTCAGCCCCGCGTGTGCTAGATATCAAAATACCACAATATCACAAGATTTGAGTAAGTATGCAGTTCATCAATAATTTGACCCGACACAATGCATGTAAAGCAGTTCGCAAATGGTCACATGAAGAAGCTTGGCGGAAAAATACATAAATTTTCTCTACCTGTTCTGGTGAGATCCCCAAAATTTCAAAAACTCTTTCTTGCACCTTCGGGTTGTATATTCTCAAACTTCCTCCACCAATCTGACAGTATATTTATCAGTCAAAAACGAATGCTAAAACAGCGGGAAACAAAAAAACTGACTAAGTTAAATGTACCTCTACTCCATTATAAACCATATCATTGGCTAAAGCTCGAGCCGACGGTCTTCCATGTCTTCAGGATTTGGAGCAGTAAATGGATGATGCAAGGCCTGCCATCATAAGTATGAGGATTAGCTGATAGCAGGTCAAACGTAAAACTTGATAGCCTCATCTTAGGGGAAAACAGAAGTTTGTATCAGAGATGGAAGCGCCTTGATTGTTATCTCAAAGAGGAATATCAAAGGACTTAAAAGTCCAAAATTTCAGGATTCATAATCTGATTTCAAATTTAGTTTTTCCCAACGTTGTACATGTTAGGAGTTCCCTTTTCCGTAAGTGGTTGAATTGAAATTCCGATCCCTAAAATGTGGCCAACACAGAAGCAGATTCTCCACTAATATAATAATATATAAGATTAGAAACAAGAGTTATGGAACAGAAATAATCCATGAAGCTGCTTAAACTGATGAGGTGCCAAACAGCTTATTGAGCCTTAAAGGCCTGATTCCGCTAATTGTTTGAAAGGCTTAGCACCTGAGAATCACAATCTTATGTTACAATGCCCATTGAAGAACTGATTAAGCATGAAATCAAGCAAAACAACTACAGCACCAAGAAATATCCACCAAACACTTCAGGAGGATCAGTAAAAGCCACTGAGCAAAAATAGAGTCATCATACACACCTCAAGCCTCTGCTCTGAATCATTCCACTCGAACATCGGGAAATCAGTCACCCATAGGATAGAATGTCTGGACTAAATAGAACGAAAAGACAATAAATTATCACCTTGATGGAACAGAGGGGGACAATGACTTAAACTATGTAATACAAAATAGAGGACTCACATGGTCGACCAGTCCCAATTGATGCGCCAACCAGACCCTCAGCTGATCTAAAGTTCTATTAACTGCCTTTAAGTTGCCGGCTGCGAATAAGATCAAATCTCCAGCTGCTGCTGAGAATCTAGACAACAAGTTCTCCTTCTGTGCCGGTCCCAGGCTTGAGACTAAAGCAGGAGGCCCTTCTAATCCCCCTGCAACAGTTAGGATACAGTCAACCATCTACGACAAGACACTAGCTCATATATTGACTAAAAGAGGAATTGCAGACTGTTCGGCATACCATCGTTTGATACCTTCAGGAAAGGCAAGCCCTTTGCACCAGATCTAGTAGCTAGGTTGTGGATGTCACCTTTCTTCAAGGCAGTGTTAGAATAAACATTTGCCCCCGAAGGCACACACAAAGCCTTCACAATACCTCCACTTGCCAGGGTATCAGCAAAAACCTTGAATTCAGTGTTCAAGAAAACATCGGACACCTACATGATGAGAAATCATCGTGATCAAGTCAGAAACAGATATTGCAGTTTATATAACAGAGTAGTATGATACCTTTTTCATGAAAATACAAATTGCAGGTCGTATTCAGGGCAAAGAAAAAGCACTAACTCTTCGACTGGCCATTACCAATAGCAAAAACATTTACGAAAATGTGTGGCTACTGTAGCAACACGCTGCTGCAGAACCTCACTACAGACGAAAAACTCAACTGATACTGTCAGTGGGGACTGGGGACATTGCAGTCAGTGGGATTTTGGTTTCTGTCAGTGAGATTGTTTGTAATCTCAGAGGGTTCTGCAACAGGGTGCGCTGCAATAGGCCCGACACACCCATATATACTTAATGCTAAATAGAAGTCATACCTTACAATATACAAATATGCTATATCAAGATCACTAATATATCGTCACCTCTAACAGACGAATAGTAAACCTCTATGTTCACAAGATGTTGAATGATAAGGCAATCTGTTGATCAAAGAAAGACTGGTTCAAGGTTATATGCTACTTAGCTCACTTATTTGATTAATTTCACGAAATATATCTTCACCTCAACCAATTGATAGTCAACCTTGTCTATAGTTACTGACAGAACTAAACAATACATCTACAGTTCATCTGATTATTCCATTGAATAAGAGATCAACCATGTTTTGCACATCATAAAACATAAAACCCACAAAAAGTAGACCAAGTTCCCGGTTGGAAGGCTAGAAGTCCAGGTTTATAGACAATGAAAGAAAGAAAAAAAAAGAAAAAAAAAACCAACATGACCAGTTATAAATTGAAAAGCAAAGATTTAGCCCTAAAACTCTAAAAGTTATTCAGAGTTCCAGAAAGTTGCTCTTGTGGAAGAATTTCTTACATCTTTCAGCTCTAGATCAAAACGAAGGTCAGGTTTATCAGATCCAAAGTGACTCATCGCTTCAGCATATGTAAGCCTCGGAAAGGGATTTGGTAGCTCAACACCTTTGACTTCCAAAAATACCTGCAGCAAATTGAAAGGAACACCCATATATTAGTAAATCCTTAAAGAAGTATATAAACATAAGAAAAAAAAATTTGGAAACCTGTTAAGCATTAACAGCAAGCTTTTAACCCAAATACAAAGGATTTGAAGTGAGCCACATAATTAGTCACGCTCATTAACTAGCCTAGTCATACCAACAACATTAAAAATAAAACAAGTACGCTTCTATACTCAACAAGCAGAGTGCTTTCTGCATCTTCCTTCTGTTATTAATTCATTAATCACACTCAATGAATATTAGAGGGGGTCATTCTCCAAGGCACTCACCTTCCTGATCAGATCTTCATTAAGCTTCAGCATCTCCTCCAGAGGAACAAATGCCAACTCCATATCAAGCTGGGTTGTCTATCGGCTCTTAGATCTTCATCCCGGAAGCATCTAGCAGAAAAAGAAAGTTCCATTATGCTTAAAAAGCAGAGTACCACTTTTAAGTTCTAATGGCGAACATTTGAGTTGTACGGTTTAAATGCATTGTATTTAGCAAGTAAAACTGAGCGGGCGGGTGCAAGATCACTTGATTCAGATTGACCATGAAATAGGGGAAGAAGAAGCCAAGTAAGATATAGCAAGAATTCCGATTGGAGAAGGCATTATCACAATCATGAGGGGAAGAACACAAACAGCTAATCACCTCGCAATCTGATAATATTTATCGAATCCAGAGACCATCAACATTTGTACAACTGCGGGCTTTGAGGTAAAGCATAGAATGTTCCTGGCTTCAAAATCAACATTAGATGAATAAGAATTCTTGGAAGCATATGATGCTTTTTAAGAACTGAACGATTATGAAGAAGGCATGCCTCAAGTTTATCCAACAGAAAAGGGAAAAAGTAACATATTCCTAAAATCACGTGTTCAAGCAGTTGTCTAGTAGTCAGTGTCAGTCCATGTAACCTATATCTTTCGCTTTCCTACAACATTAAACGCATAAAACTGAGTGAACCACCCATAATGAACGATGAAGGAATAAAGGGTATTAGATACTAACACCAGAAAGTAACTTCTGCTGACTATTAAAGCAATTTCATTCACCTGGCATTCATGTCGTGTCATAACAGTACAAACTGGAGTTCTCAAAATGACAAGACGCAAAGGTCATTTCTTCAAAGTGTAGATGGACAGTAGCTGGTAGTTCTAAACCAAATAGTAAGTGCATTCATGAACCTAAAAAGTTCGCAGCTTTCTTGGGATGAACAGAAAATTAAGATATCATCTTGGCTTACTAGCCTCTCACTGCTACAAGCATGCAATATGTGGGCCCATATCATCTAAGGCCCTTGGAGAAAAATACATTTAATCCACCAATGCCCACTGAATAAGTAAACGTAACTTGTGACATTTACTCTAGCAAAGGGCACCGGTCTAGAACTCAAGGGGCACCCGAATGATCTACCAGAAGCAATTCTGCAACATTATCCCTTCACATTGCCACCATCTAAAGCAAAAGTGTATCTGGAAAAAAGTACCAAATATGTTGCTAATCGTACTCTCTAGCAGGTAACTAGTGGTCTATAAGATGCCCAAGAAGTGTGATCCAAGAGACCGTCTTTGGACTTCGCTAATGTCCTATCCGAAGACGAGTTTTAACAAGAAGACGTGTTAACCACAGTTCTGGCGCCAGATTCACCGAAGCAATTTTTCGAAAGGAACAGACAGCGAACTGACCTAAGATATATCAGAGTGCATACCTGGATTCTTGAAGGCACGAGATAATCACATGCGCCTTCTGGAGTCGATCTACAAAGTATTGGAGTCTCTATCTACCTTATAACCATGATGAAGACAACAAATTAAGAGCATTTCATGTTAGAAGCCATAAACAGAATGACAAAAGCAAATACACTACCTCCACAAAATTATGTGCATCTTCCAAGTATCTTCGAATGAGCTTCACAACCTTATGGCGCAACAGTATGCTCGAATTCATTTGATGACGACGTAAATCTAGGCATCGATATCTGAGGACACAAACCATAAATCCACTAATCCAGTAATCAACTTCAGAATTTATCTACTAAATTGAATTATAATAGAACTACAAAGTAAGAATAAATAACATATCTGACAACAATATCAAACCAAACCTACTTCTATGCTTGGTACATTGATACAAATTACACATTGGTATATCTGTGGTCTGGCATTGGCCTCATATTTGTACATCATCCTTTAACTACTTGCCTGTCAAAATTTCTCTTGGTGTCACCCTAAAGACCCTCATATAGCATCACTCTATATCTCATAATGTGCCTGCAACTCTAGGAGTTCGTACTTAGACACCAAGATTAAACTTAAATGCAACTAGTTGATTTGTCACGGGTTAGCCATGAGCAAGTACACATTAAATCCAAAATTCGCTACACAATCATTCGCAAGAGAAAATCAGACTACTTATGCTTCTTGGTCATATATTCACCAAAACATCATTTCTCAAACCACTCCGTCCCCAACCACTCACGATAAGAAAACAGTCAATCGATTCCATCCCCTCCACACCGCTTTCCCAACACACTTACCTACACAAAAAGAACGTGCTCGTTCTCTTCTACTTAGTTTTAAATCAAGTTTGAAAATCATAAATAAAATTGGAAGTTTAACATCTAGGTATGCTTTTGTTCTCATGTTTTGATTTATGGTTTATCAATCTTCAACCTTTGATTCTCCACATGTTTTGTTTCATCACAACTTTGAGCTTGATCTCAAAATGTGTTCCAACAAGCAAAATCAAATAATTGTGTCAAGAGGATTCCTAGAACGGGCTTGACGCATACGAGTACTCAAGGACGAGTAAGGTGAGCTTTCACCTCAATTTGAGAAAAAGAATTCACATATAGCACGTTAAAGAAGTTGGTGGAAGCCTCAAATGCTATAGAGGACTGCTCCGAAGCCATGGGCAGCGGTCCAATGCCATAGACGGAAATTGAATAAAACAATCTCATTCCAGTCAATGCCATAGGGCACAATCAACATAAAGCATCTGCCATGCAGTTATTAAAACAAAGAAAATGTCCTACACTTTGATGTAGCAGTCTTGAGACCCATCTAAAAAACCACTACTAATACTACCATAGGGATCGACAGGAAACCTACCTCAAGCGTATTTCCTCCTTCACAGCATCTTTTGCCTCATTAGAAGTAGTAACCAAGAATGGCAACTTAGACCTGACAACATTCAGCACCTGAACATGCTCTACTGCAACCTGCAGAGGACCATAAATGAAGGAATCATGGGACGGTGAACCAAGAGAGGCTTTGTTTTGGGCAGTTTTGGGCATCCTGATTTGCAGGTTGTCAAAATTTATGATTAGGGTTATCAAGTTGGGCCAAGTTATGGTATGGGCCTAATTCGGTTAACCCTAATCTACATCTGTAAATACGTAACTCCTCTCAATAATAATAATTATTCTCGTGTCATATTCTTTCACAGGTAATAACAGATTATGTATGATGTGAAAAGAAAAGACAAGCTGGTGACCAGATATAAACAATAGTGACAATAACCTGGTGACCAGATTATGTTTGATAATGTTCGAGCAAGAGATAGAGCTCTCCTTAAAATCAGTTACTCACAGCCAAGAGGTCCTCTTAAAATCCATTTGGGCCATTCAAGTCCAGGAGCTTATAGCTCTGACAAGATACTCCATCGTCAGTAAATTCGGAGGAACAAAAACTAAGAGTTATAGAAGCATATTGCTTGAAGAAGGGAACTTTTTCAAGATAAGGTCATAAACTAGGCTAAATTCATGCGTGGCAAACTAAGAATGCGAAAAGCAAGAAAAACTCTTCCCGAGGGCGAGAAGTTAGAGGAGTCCATAGCCCAAACTAGCACACATCATACTTGAAAAAATGTGGCTGCCACAATCCTTGGAATATGAAAAGGTAAATTATTCAATTAAGTGATAAAAAGTACCTCGATTTTTCCGGTCTTCATCAACTCATTTACTGATTCACTTGGCCGTAACCGCACCAGACCCTCCAAAGCAACCACATACTCAAGTCTTAACTCATTTGCCATGTGATGTGCGTCAGGAAATTTATCAGGAAGTGTGGTGGCCTAAAAAACACAACAAGAAGTGCTCGATTAAGCAATGTCCCACGGTATAATTACAATCCAGGAATGGCGAGAAAACTCTTTCCCCCTCCTTCACCATCCAACACAACCCCTATTTTGTTTCATATATACTACTACCATTATGTTTTCAATTTTAAAGATAAAGAGAACTATTTTGTTTCCTACATATTATTATTGTTATAGTACCTGATACTCTATATTCCCATGGAATGCAAACAAATACATTACAATACATTATACATCAGTAGGGATAACCTCAAAGAGTCTATCTTGATGCCCTTTCATTTGCTATAACATAACAAGGAAATCCAAATCAAAATAGAAAAGATGCCAATTTGAAGTACAATCGCTATAGACCCGCACACAACCATTCAGAACTTATGCAACCAGCAAAAGCTCAAACTTATGAATGCTTTTCGAGCTTGAAGTATGACCTGACCACCTCATACCAGGTCGAATACATGTAATGTAGAAGGTCGAGTTCGACTTTCATACCATGTTTAAGTAGCAAACCTACACTAAAAGCTAAAACTTGAGGCAGAAGGATCACCAATATGATCCATCATCTATAAGACTATATCATAACAGAAGACCAATGATTTGAGGTAAACAGAATCATACTCGTGAAAAAAAAATTAAAGAACTTCTCTTTATAAATCCATTTAAACACTGACGATGTACATTGTTCTTGGATCGTCGAAAGTAAAAGGATTACAGCTTTCAGTAACTACGAGGCCGGTAAGTGTCACTACGACCGGATCGCTAATGTTGGAACCAATGGAGCAACAGAAACTAAAACACAACAAACCAACACTACATCCAATCATCACATTATCCACTACCCTTGAACAAGTGCATCCTTCTCCTCTACCTTATACAACGCCTTTTCAGCTATGTAACGCGAAAGAAGCGATCAAACGCACCTGTACGGTGCCGCTATGATCCCGCAAGTTGATGAAAGTCAATCCGCCATGAACCCGATGAAGCCCGACCCACCCGTACGACCTCACCCGTCTCCCCACATCGCCTTCCCCTAACTCCCCGCACAGCGCCGTCCGAGTCACCCACTCCAGCCTCTCCTTCACCCCAAACTTCGCCTTCTCAGTATCCGACACCGACGTCGTCGCAGAGGTTGAGGAGAAAGATCGGGTGATTGAGATTGGGCGGCGGCGGAGAAGGGGCATTGGTGGTGGGGAGAGGGGGCGGCGGAGGAGCGCTAGGAGAGGAAGAGAGCGGACGGATTTGGGGAAGTGGAGAGGGGTGGATAGGGTGAAGGAGAGAGCGGCCATTGGGGAGGGGTGGAGGGGTGATGAGGTGGATGTGAAGATGGAGATGGAGAGTCGACCTCGTTCCGATGTGGACGATGTTTTGACTGATCACGAGTAGGGATGTAAATAAGTGAGCCGCTTCGTTGGACTCCATCAATTCATAAGTTAAATTTAAGTTTAATTTTATAATCATAAAATTAAACGAGATAAATTCGAGTCATTTAAGCCGATTCATTTATAAATTCATCGAATCGGTTCGATTATAATTTGTTTAAGATTCGTATTTATATATACACATATAATTTATGCTTCATAAACATATACCTAATATCCAAGAGCCATGTAAAAATCCAAAATCTTATTTATTTATTTTTTAAAAAAAACTACTATATCATATATTTATATATATATATATATATATATAATTATTATGTGATTGCGTGTCCAAATAAAATGATTTTTCCAATATCAATTGATATACTCTTTGTGTAACGATTTTATCAAATTTAAGTTTTTAAATAGTGATTTCGTTTTCGATAGTAATTTTTAAACTTAAATTCTAAAGATATTAGGATGTGTTCATAGAAGGCTTGGCTCGACTATGGCTCAACTAGGTTAGAATGAGTATACGAGCCGAGCCGTACCGAGCTTAAGCGTAACTATTTATGAAACAATCTTGACAAGCTCAAGTCGATTATGCTCGAATCAAGCCTAAACTCATATCCAAGGCTAACGAGCCGAGCTCAAATCATACCTAACTCGGTTTGGCTCGGCTTTACTCGATTCATTTCCAGTCCTAAATTAATGAAACGTAGGATGATAGGTTCTCCATAGTTTGGCTCAAGAATCTGAATTTTAGTTTCATTTTTCGATTAATTAATAATAATGAAAAAATATAAAGAAAAATTTACTCAGAAATATACAAAATTGAAAAACAATCCATAAACCATGCATGCGGGAAAAAAATTCAAACAACATACAAAACCCAAAAAATTAATGCGCGAATGCGCTCTGATTTCCCAGACTCTTTCAAAGACGCTCCGTTTCTCACAAACGCTAATTTTTCCAAATTTTTTCAATTTGATCGAAGCAGAGGACAGAACTTATCTTCTGGATTCGTCGCGTACGATCGAAGGCGCTCTTATTCCCCAAACACTCCCAAAGATGCTGTGAATCTCCCCAAATTTTGGTTCGTGAAATTGGTGAGGAGATAATTTCTAAGTTAGATTTCGTTTCCTTTTTGGGCTGTATTTATGATTTGAGTGGTGTTTTTCTTTGTATGAAAATCTAGGGTTAATATTGGGGTTGGGGACTGTGCTTTTGGAAAACCCTAATCTGGAATCGTAATTTTTGATTAGAAGTGATATTTTTGCTGTTTTGATTTGGAAATCTACTGTGCAATGATGCATTTTTGCGAACTAGCTTAGACGCTCTGTTTCAAAATAACAGAGACGTGTTGTCTCTGAAAACACAGACGCTCTGTTTACATACTGATCAAATTGAACATATTTTATTAATTTCTTATTTTTGTGTTTATTGGAACAATTACAATGGCAGTCTAATACAAGAGCAATTTAAGGGGTGTTTTGAAGCTTCTTACAAAAAATGAATGAGATGAGATTAACTGAAGAACACAAAGTGGAGACGATAAAAACTCCATTTTGGAATTTGATCTAAGCAATTTTAGATCGAAGGATCAGCAAAGAAAAATATCGAAAGAGTGACAATTGTATATGACAGATCATCTCAAACTATAACCGAGACAAAAAAAATAAAAAAAACAAAAAACATTCATATTCAAAGATCATGAATTCCTGCTACATGAGATGGATATACAACTCATTTTTGGAATTGTCGATGGCCAAAAGAACATCGACGAGGGAAGACTGATAGATGCCATAATGGCATCAGAATTCTTGAAGCGGTGGTTCGAGCGTAATCAAAGAAATAGAGGAGAAAGAGAGTTGACGACAAACAAGATCAAAGATACCCTTATCGAAGTATCAAGAGGGACTGAGTTGCATGTCTACAAGGACACAGCACGAATGCCGATGCTGTACATACTCAACACATTGTTCATCAGCACTTCAAAATCCTCCTTGAACTAGAGTTATCTAAATTTTGTCGCAGGAATGGATCAAATGTGTAACTACAACTGGATGTCACACTTTTATTGAAAATTGACGAAATCACTGGATGATAATGTCGGGAATCCTGACAAAGTAACTGGAAGTGTTTTGGTCATCCCAGTAAATTTATCGAAAAATCTATCATCCCAGTGTTTTGGTCAAAAATCTATCGAAAGACATACATGCCACATCTGAAAAATTCGAAACTAACAAGGTAAAAATCAAAAATAAAAAAACTTGGGATTAATAGCGCAAGATTTTCTTTGTTTGTCAACAAATATAAACTAACAAATTTGAAAATGACAACTGATATTGGATGAATTGCATCCAAATAAAAGCTTAAAAAAGGAAATACGGGATGGGACCGGTGGCCTTAGAGCGGATTCAAGAAGGGGAACGAGAATCCACGGATGATACACAAATTCAATGCTCACATGAATTTGAGTTCAGAGCGAGAAGTCCTTATCCGAAGTCAAGTGAATCGACAGAAAGTGATCCAAACATTAAGAACACCGAGTACGAGGTATCATCTACTGATCTTTTGATTCAACATACGAAGTCGACCAAAATATCGATCTTGAGAAATGAACTTCAAGAAGCAAGATTGCAAAATATCTTATTGATCAAGAAGAATACAAAAGTCTTTCCCACAAAAAAAATAAAAATAGAATTGCTTCAAAAAAAGGTAAAAATTGTCATATACTAAAGATGTTGTTTTCGTTTAACTTTTGTTTTTTGTTTTTTTTTTTTTTAACAAGCTATATACACTGTGCTGTAAAGTTGAAGAAGAAAAGAAAGAACTGCAAATGGAGTTGTAAAGGAGTCAGCAAACAAAAGCTGAATTGACAATGGTACAAGAAAAAGTAACCAAACAGTAGAAAAACAGGCACTCTGTTTTAATTGAACTGTCATCTTGTTTCATTTAAACCTGTCTTGAACTCTGTTTATGATTATTCAAACGCTTTGTTTTATTTTAGGTCTTTTCATTGCAAGTTCAATTGACTGCGACTAGATATATCAGAGTTGGATTCTCTAAGAGTTTCAATGGCGGAATCATCCGACAACGAGGAAACCAGTTCTCTAAGTGATCCTACGATTAAAGAATTGAGGAAACAGATTGAAGAAGTGAAACAAGAAGGTACAAAGAACAAGATGTCCCTTGCTGAACAGACGCTTGCAAAGGAGGAAATGAAACGAGAACTAATCAATGCAGAAGAATTTATCATGAAGACTTTCAAAGAGCAGGAAAGACAGAACAACATCATCCGTTCAAAAGAGAAAGAGAACACAAGACTATCCGAGGAGCTTGAGAAAGAAAAAAGATCACTTCATAACACAAGGCATTGTTCGAAAGCAACTCGACGCCCATGGGCAAAAAGGAACCAGAAGAGGAGGACTATTATAACCTCGGTGATTCAGATGAACTATTTCAATCAGAACAACAAAAAGATAAAGGGGAAACTGTGAAGGAGAAACAAAAAAAGAAGACTGATCGTACGTCGAACTCAATGGTACAAAAACTCAAAAAAGAGGTGGTAGACCAAAGAAAAGGTTGAAAGAATCCATTATGGTTTGTCGAAAAAGCCCAAACCAGCCCTTGACGTGGAGCAATACTTGACGGACGACTCAAGGGACAAATGGAAATTGATGAAGTCAAAATTGGAAAATATGTATGCATTCTAATTTCAAATATTTTTTTTATTTGCTTTGATTATTTTTTGATTTTTTTTAACTCTGCTGTAAAAATAGAGTGGTTGTGCTAAATTAAACAGAGCGTCTGTGTTAAATTAAACAGAGCGCTTGTGTTAAGTTAAACAAAGCGCGTGTGTTAAGTTAAACAGAACGTCGGTGTTAAGTTAAACAGAACGCCGTTGTTAAAATAATGATCAAAGTTTCAATTTTTTCATACATAAATTCTTATTTGATCAAAACATCTAATAAAGTTTTCATTATAGAGATATTGTCTGTTAATTAAAAGAACTCGACAAAGGGACCGCATGGACTGACATGGACAACATCAATCGCATTGCAAATGATGATATTATTAAACATCAGAATGAATGCTTTGTGACTTTGATGTTGAGAAATGCAACATGAAAAAACCAAATTGTGGTGTACACTACGGAACGTTGGTTAAGAAAATACAGTTTCATCTATTTTTTTCTTATCAAATCCGAATATAGATTCTGATTTTCTTTTCTTCATATAATTCAACAACTAATTACCAAAGATACAGAGCCAGTTGACAAATGGATCAAAGAGCCAATGCTTGAAAAAAGAACATGTTGTTAGCATTTATTCCCGATGAACTCAATTGGGGGCACACCAGTGGGTACAACAGCCTTTTATTGGACGTTGTTTGTTTTCGACAACGAAGAAAACAAATGGACATATCACAACTCCAAGGGATGCTTAGCTCATTGTAAGTTCCTCTTCAACAGTTCAATTTTTTTCATTTTAGATTGTATTAATACATTATAACATGTTCTGATATAAATTGTTAAATTTGTAGGTAGATTATGTTCAAAATTTTCTCAAGGAGTTGGTCAAAGAAGACGGACCACAACATAGTGAAAAAGAGAATATAATAATCAACAGAAAGCTCCGTCTCAAGACAACCTTGACGGCGGCGTGCATGTTTGTCACTGGATAGAGTTGATTGCAAATGAACAACAAATTCCAAAAACTTCAACACTGAAAGAGATGCGACGATATAGGGCAAAGAAGCTGACCACTTTAATAGAACAATATCTATAAGTCAGACTGATATAATGAACTCAAGTGCTTTTCTGTAGTACAATTTGAAGGTTTCATATTTATCAAATGCTTCTTTTTTTCTTTTTTTTTTTTGCATAACACAATGATGATGGTAATAGTTTAATTAATGTTTTTGTATGTTCCAAATTTGTGCCTATTAACAGTGGCTCTCTTTTACTTAAAAATTGTCATACTCTTTCAAATAATACAGACCCCCTGTTTCTCTCAAACAAGGAGACAGATAAATCTAAAATAGAGCGTCTATTTGTTTAACACGTTGTTCATTTTAAAAATCAAGAAAGAACAAACAGTTAAAACATATATTTGTCATGAAAATTAATTAAAAACAACAGTCATTACATGTCTTACAAGAATAAATAAATGGAAAGAAGAAACGAAATGTAAAGAAATCATGGAATGGGCTCTCGGCAAGTCTTTTTGTTGTGATGACCAAACTTGTTGCACCTTGTACGCTTCATACCCCTCGTCTCCTCACCACTCGACATAATACGTCTTTTTTTCAGTCTATCAGGTTGAGTACCCGAAGTAGGTGGAACGAGTTGAACATCATAGATGAAGGATGCGATTTGGTCGATAATAGATGAAGGAATAGGATAGATGACACCCTCTAACTTTTCTTGTAACTTTCAATCTATAAATAAGGATCGAATTGCTCACCGGTAAGGACAACTTCTCAATAACACACGCCGCATGTAAATATGAAAAACTGTTATTTGCCACATACGATACGAGCAACTCCTTTCTCTGACATTTACTAAAGCTGTCGGAACGGTCATCACCTGAAAAATCAACTTCGTTGATTTATTCACCATATGAGTACGTGAATGCTTGAATAAATCGTTCAAATTATCCAGCATCATATGACATAACATTCCATTCCATTCTTTCCCATCTTTCCGACGATTGTTGAACCACTCCATTAACTTGACATGGATCTGATCCACCATCTGGTGAGCGATAGTTCCCTTACGCCTAAAAGCCAAGGATTGAACGATTCTGTAGCATTGGTCGTCATCTCCCCAAAATGACACCCAACAAAAAAAGTGATAGCACACCTCTCATATGACATCAGAGATTCAATAAATTCTTCAAATAGTTTGCCTCTTATTATCGGAAAATTTTCAATCTTATGATAAAAATCAGTTATCGTTGGAGCATATGCAAATCTCTCGAAAAGGTCAATGATATGCTGCTTGTATGATGTCGACATATTAGTCCCTATGTATCTTACTTTCAGATTATCCTTGAGGTGATGAAGACAAAAGGAAAGTGGATAATCAGGAAAAACATCAGGAATGCTTCAATAACCCAAATTATGATTTGAGACGAAATTGATCTTTCGCTCATCAGTATTAACTTGACGAAGCTTTGAAAGAAATAAACTCAAGTAGAGTACGTCTCCTTATCAACCATAGCGAATCCCAATGAAAATTTCTTGCAAAAAAAAAAATTAAAACAAACATATTGATTATGCCGCAGTGGAACAGGATCCAACACAGAACAGAGCGCCTATTTTAATCAAAAAAGCGCCTGAAGAAATTTTAAAATAAGAGTATGTTTTTACACAGGAAATGCATACCCCTATTTACATCCTTCCCAGTTGCTCCTAATATGACTTCATTGAAATCACCCTTCAAGAATGTGCCATCAAAAAAAAGCAACGGTCCACAATAATTGAATCTGACGATCGAAGCACGGAATTAAACAAAGATCTTGGTAAAACGATTTGTTCCGTCATCCATGGCCAAAGTAATACCACTTTCAGAATTAGTTCTAGAAAGAGCTTGAACATATGGCATCAGTTTCGCAAACGGCTCAAAAGAATCCCCTTCAACCATCATCTTTGTCTTCTGAAGGATATTCCACAACTTCTTATATGATAAATCCAATCCACTATTGGATTGTAAATGATTGTTGACCTGGTTACTTCCAACATGAGGGTCACGATGTATCATTTATGAAACAGCTTAGGCAAGCCATTCCGACCTAATGCTCTTTACAGAACGCTCTGGAAAATATAACTATCCATGCGTGTGACTGTTATTTAGCTTCCTAATGAAAAAACATTTATTGTATGAGCACAATGAAGCCATAGCAAACCATTGCTTTTGAAAGCACAAATTGTATAAACCCTCTTCTCATTCCTCTTTAAAATGTATCTAAATCTAATCTCTGTAGCATGCAGGGAAAGAAACTTTCTCAATTGTTTCTCACCACCATGAAAAGCTTGACCAACATTCTAAATCGAATAGACCAATGCGAAGAACAAAAAGATGGTTGGACATTACAAGACGAACCACCTTCCAATTGAAGCAATGATTCCTGCACAACAGCATCAGCATAATCATCACTTAATATACCATTATCAACGATAATTATCATTCAATATGTTAAGGTGCTATATTTCTGTGAACCGTCGCCCCGTTTGACTAATGCATCTGCAGGACTTGTTCTGGCGCTCTGTTTCACACAATCGATGCTCTGTTTCACTTTCTTGATATGAAAACAGGTTCGAAGCACCAATTTCTGACATATTGCTAGTGCACTCAGCATTCACATTAATTGAGCCTAAACCAAAGTATTTTGACACCTCAAACAACATTGTCAAATCCTCTTGATCACTCAACAAGCATCAAACATGATCTGGAATCGAATAATACAAATTCAATTCATGACCTATGGCAATTTGGAAATGATCTCGTACCTTTTCAACAAATTAGTCAAAACCAAAATCTAAATGGCATACAAAAAATCAAGTTATCATACCCAATTTACAAATGAAAATCATTCTGTCCTCCATCAAAAACCGAAATCAATGATGATGATCATGATCGAAGTTTTGTTGTAGATCATCATTTTGCTCATGTTCGAAGGTTCGATGATGATGATCAAGATCATGCGCTCATAATCGACAATGGGAGAGAAAAAAAAAAAGGGGAAACAGAAGGCGTGTTTTGGGAAGATTAGTTTTTGAAATTGTATGCTTAGCTCTAGGATTTCTTTTTTCGTTTGAATGTTTTTGTAATATTTTCTCGATTTCTATATTTTTGGGTAACTTTCTAAAAAATAAAAAATTTAATATTTAAAAAAAGCAATTGGGCAAAAGTATATAATCATTCATGTTTTACTATTCATTTTGATTTTTACAATTTATGTGTACGAAATTACAGTGCACACACATATGATATATAGTACACAAAGTCATTATTTATAGTTCATGGATGATAATGGTTATTAAAACGTAAGTGAAATTTTCATTCGGTTCTTTTGCCCAATTGTCTTTTCTTTCTTCTGAAGTGCAGAAAATAAGGATTTCATTTTTTGTTTTTTTCTTTTTTTATTTGGACAAAATATTTAATACTCTTTTTTGTTTTATTTGATATGATGATTTTGATTTTGTATTCAGATTTTCTTATTTTGTTGTTGATTCGGGATTATCCAATTTTGAGCCATGATACCATACATTTATGACTATTTCTAAATTGGACAATTATTTTTTTTCTTAGATGAATTTATATGTATTGATTTTTTATGAATTATAATAAAAATTGGTTTATTGTAATTCTTTTTATATTTTTTTAGATTGAAAAAAGCTAAAAATAATATATTTTTTATATTTTGTGATGACCTAATTAGAAAACGTTGTTTATTTAATCTCGGATTAATATAGTTCTTATTTGCAGCATCCTGCCGTTTGGTTTAGTTTGGAAGACGTAGATATGTTCAAATAAAAAACATAGGACGATATTTATATTCTTTAACACAATGATATATGATAATTTTGATTTTCATTTCCATTTTAATGATTTCCTGTCATTTGTTGTAACACCTTCCATTCCACGAAAGTTATAAGTATTTTATTTGAAATAAATTTACAAATGCTTAACAAATTAAATATTAAAACAGAAGATTTCATACTTGTCTTCATTCAAAATAGCAGGAACCAACTATGGGTTTATTCATATAACAAACTTCCATCCTGAGATTATAGCAAGTAATAGCGATCCAACCATCAACGAGCTCTTAGTTTTTGATCGGCATCCCCGGTTCTTGTTAGGTGAAGGAGCGGGAGGTGCCAACTCTTGGACTGTAACGTTGATGGCAACTTTCATTCCCCCAAAGCAATAACCTTTGCTGCATATGAAATAATATGGCCTCGTCTCGTTGAGTTGGAACACATCCCGCCCTCCTCTTGTGATGTTCGTGATGAAGTTTTGGCCATCGCACTTCTCGAAGCTTGTTTCGTTCACCTCTAGAACATCGTACATGTACTTGTCGAACCTAAACACTGAGAAGAGAGGAAAGCCCATGAAAATCATAGGTAACGTTAAAACTTATTACACTGATCTCATATCAGAAGTCCCAGGGACTACAAGGCATTTCTACGTATCCACACCATTTACTCAAGGTCATACTATCGAATAAAAAGGACAAACTGCAAAAGAACCTAACAGCGTTATTGATCAGATAGAATGAAGGAGATGGCAACTACAGTCAACGACATTCTCAGTTGCTTCTGTCATGGACAGGGTCCAGGAGTGCGAATCCATGAAGTATTTATGACTCCTGATTTATTCGAAGCACAAAGAATCGTTCTTATAAAATCAAAAACAAGTAAGTCTACTGAAAAGCAATGATTTAGAGTTGGCGGAAGGGAAGAGAGAACGAGCGTACGGAGCCAATCGCCAACATGGAAGGACTGATTAGCAGCCCAAACTGTATAATTAACTCCTGCTTTCCACCCCTGTTTTCCTCCCACGACTACTTGCTGGCAAGCTGCGCTTGTTAGCAGCCCCGCTAGCAGCATCAATGCCATGGTCATCACTATCTCTGCTTGTGAGCTTCTGGCCATCACTCTCACTTTCATGGATTATTTCCTTGAACTGTAAGTTTATTATCTGTGCAATATGCACATTGTCTCCTCTCTTTATTCTGTATGCTTTCTTGGGGTGACAAACAAGGAAAGTATCAGATGATGTCTGATTTGGTCGTTTAATGTACTTATATGATGCCATTTTGAGTTACATGCCATTTTTGGACAATAGTGTTCATTGATAATCACAAGCAGTCCTTGAGAGGAGCTGAATATGGAAGAATTTCTTTGATTTCAGAAGACCATGCGCATGTAAAATGGTAAATCAAATATTAATACCAAGTTATAAAGCTTTCAGATTGTAGATGACCGTACATGTAGCCACGAAAAAGCTTGTTGAAATGTAATAGTATACTGTTGGAATAATATGTATCGACGATTTAAATAACGAAGTTCGAATACTCACATTGATTATCTAATTGTGAACTCCAAACGAAAGCGTCGATGTCGTCGATTTCGTCGATGTCTTTGCTGTCGTCTCACGAACAGATCTCGTTTGATGACGTGCGCCAAAGTATAACCCAACAACATGTACAAACTCCACACCTTAAATCCTACGGATAAGCCAACAAGTAAAGAGCTCTCGATAATTTTATGTGGATGTGTATGATTGATATATATCATAGACTAACCCTATGACCTATATTTATAGAGTTAGAAAATGTATAAGATAAGATATTTTTTGATCAAACTTAATCTTATAAGTTAAGTTATTCTCACGATATCTAGATCATATATCTTATTTGAGATAATTAAATAAGATAAATGCATGGGACGTAGGTCATATATCTTTATTTAATTTACATCTCCCACTCACACGCAAATAACCTCTCTGTCAATCAGTCACCATAAATGCGTTCGAGCTCAAATCTCAACTCCTGCGTTCAATCCTCATATTTGAAAATAAGGCGTGTGACCAAAATGAGAAATTCAAGTTAAAGCTAATATGACTATAAACCCCTACCGAGGCGAGACATATCGCATCACGTAAGAAAATAGGAACTCGTCTTCACCCCGTTCTATATCTGTCGCATCAAGAACTGAACCGCTATGTCCCTCATGAGCCTCATGCTCAAAGTACGGTCCAAATCCTTAGCTGCGAGATTGTGCCTTTTTAATATGCGCGGAGCAAGCAATCTTCGCATTTGGCGGATGCATAACAGGAGACTTACATCTAGCCAAATACAGTCAATCCACTTTGCTTTCTGCTGCATTCCCAAAAGTACCCTAATCCGGTTCGCACTTATGTATGGTGGCCATAGGGAATATAATCAAAGAATCAACATGAAAAACTCCGCTTTATATCGTGCGCTATAATACAGAAGGATGGAGAAATACGTAGATCTCACTGAAAAATGGGAACAAGGACATCCATCAATCCTTCATACGCTAAATGTCTCAAGCACGTTTAGATTTGAACAGACGTTGTGATGGAGTCTCAAGAGCATCATATCCTGGTGAGTGTCTCGAGTGCGTGTCTAAGATAAAGTCCAACTCTACACCATGTGAACCTAGGACAAATCGTTCCCCGAACGATCATCCCTCGACTCTAACTCTCTGATCACCCTCCGCGGCGGTTCTCATCATGTACATCGAATCCGGCTAACCAATAAGACATACATGGGCTTGGAACAAAGTATCGATATTCGATCCATCGACCTCATCGTGACCCAGTCAGGGCGACCAAAATATAGTCCAATGATACCAAATCATTCTAATATATGGACAAATCAGTCTCAACCTTGCTCATTGCTCATCAACGTTAAAGGGAGGTTGCTTAGTGAGAAAGCTAACCTATCGTCTCAGAACACATCTTTGTATATATCGCAAACGAATAATAATACCAAAAAGATCCAAATGATTTATAAATAAAACAATGCATTAATTACTAAAGGTCTCCAATGTAAAAAAGAAAAGAATACTTATCAACAGAGTATGACTAAGGCCTACGTAGCCCAATGTTCCGAACTTGTCACGTAAACGAAGCCCTAACAACTAGCTTAGTAAGCGGGTCAATGATCATATCGCTAGTAGCTAAATACTCTAATGTAATCTCCTTCTTCTGCTCTACTAAATCTGTAATGAACTGATATCTTGTCTTAATATATTTTGCCTTGTCGTGGTACCTTTGATTCTTGACATATTGCATGGCTGACATGCTATCACTATACAATATAATTGTATATTTGGAGCTCTCCGTGCTCAACAAACTCTCAAAGAATTTTCTCGACCAAACAGCCTCTTGCGCGACTGCGCTGCAAGCAATGTACTCGGCCCCCATAGTGGATAGAGCAACGTAAGTCTGCTTCTTGCTGCTCCAAGATACAACTCCACCATTCAATGTAAACACATAGGCTGACATGGATTTGCGCTCATCTGGGTTAGCGGGCCAATCCGCATCAGCATATCCTCATAAGCGAAACTCTTCTCCTTAAAAACATAGCATATAATCAACAGTGCCCCGCAAATACTTCAAAATACACTTCACAGCCTTCAAATGCTCGAGAGCGAGATCGCTTTGAAACGACTCAACAAACTTACCGCGAAAGCTGAGGCTAAACAGAAGGAAAGAGATGATCAACTCGCAAGTATACCCCATGGTGTTTATATCTCCGACCCTGATGATGAGTCAGAGGAAGAAGAGGATCCCCGTGATAGAGAGTTGAGAAGAGCAATGAGGGTAAGTAGAGAATAGTTTATTCAAGAAGAGGCACAAATGAGGTTCGGGGTCGGAGGTTCTTCCACAGGAATTAGAGATCCCAAGCCTACCCGCTCAGCTAGTGTCAGGGGTACCAGTTCTACCGTGAGTACTACAACTAGGGGATGTGGTGGTGCATTCGATCATTTTAAGACTACTCCTTGTCTTGATCCTGATATGTTTAGGAAGCAAGGAATGAAGCAAACAAAGATCGATAAAATAACGAAGGACGTTAAAGATGCGAAGAAGAGGGTAGCAAAGGCAATTGCATAATTCCTCTTCTATAGTCATATCCCATTTAATGCAGTCAATAGTCCATATTATCAGAACATGGTGAATACCATAGCAGATTGTGATACATGCATCACTCCCCTAACTGCGAGGGACATTGGAGGGAGATTGTTGGACGATAAGGTAGATGATAATACGATTTACATTGACACGTTCAACAGATATTGGGATGAATATGGTTGTACTTTGATGTGTGATGGGTGGACTACCCAAAATAGGAGACATATCATCAACTTTCTGATATATAGCACTGCTGGCACTGTGTTTATTCGATCAGTGGATGTTGGTGATGTCACACAGACTGCTGGTTATATCTGCGATCAAATGGAGAATGTAATTGATCATATAGGGGCGGAGAGAGTTGTTCAGGTAAAATATTTTTTCTATTTTTTATCTCGTAAGTTATAAAATGTTGTTAATGGTTGTACTCAAAATGTTATGTGTACACTGTACAGGTAACTACCGACAACACAGCAAACTTCAAGGCAACTGAAAAAATACTGATACAAAGGAAAGAAAAGATCTTTTGGAGTCCTTGTGCGGCACATAGTTTAGATTTGATGCTGGAGGATATTGCAAAGGAAAAGGAGATTCATGATACCATAACTCATACCCAACATTTCACTAGATTCATCTACAACCATGGATCTATCTTGAGCATTATGAGAAGCGAGACGGGGGGCAAGGAGCTTTTGAGGCCTGCGATAACTAGGTTTGCTGCCCATTTTATTTCTATGCAGTCCGCTCTTGAGCAAAAGGATGCATTGAGAAGGATGGTGACATCTGAGGTTTGGATACAAGCTATTGCTAGGTTAACATCGAAGGATAAGAAGCATGCCACTATTGTCATGAAGCTATTACTGAGTGAATCATTCTGGGATAAATTATTCCGATATGGAACCCTTTTTTAGCCTTTGGTAAAGGTACTTCGGATGGTAGATTCTGATGATAATGCACAAATGAGCTATATCTATGATGCAATGGATAGAGTTAAGATTGCTATTAAAAAAAATTGGGGAAAGGGATACAAGAAATGGCACAAAATAATTGATAAAAGGTGGGACAAGACGCTTCATCATGAATTACATGCAGCTAGTGAGATGGTGTATTACTATTTTCAAGTTTCAAGTTTTCAATCTTTCTAGAGTTTCAACTTTCAATTGAATTTCACTTTATGTCTCAAAAATATAATAATTACAATTTGATCATGCAGGGTATTTTCTAAATCCTTGTATACAATATGCACAAAATGTGAGAAATGATGGCGAGGTGAGAAGTGGACTACGAAAGGTGTTGGAAAGGATGTTGCCCAACTTGACGGACCAGATCCATGCTGAGAAAGAGGTGGAACTAACACTACTTCTCCAAATTAAAAATTGCTTAAAGCCTTAAACAAATGTGTTATTAACTTATTAATAAGACTATAAATTGTATTACTGTTTGTTACTATCTTAGGCGAGACGATATCAGGATCGTGTAGGAGATTTCGGAAAACAAAAAGTAATGCATGCTATAAAGCATACTAGTCCGGGTACGTATATAGTCAATTCTTTTTAAATTATTTGAAAATTGAGATGATGAGACCAAATGATAAAGTCATTGATATCTATTATGCTTCTATCATGTTTTGGATGCAGCGGAGTGGTGGTCCTTATTTGGACGAGATGAAGCACCACACCTTGCGCCTGTCGCCGTTAGAATCCTCGGCCAAACTGTTTCTTCTTCACAATCTGAGAGAAATTGGAGCACATTGTCTCTCATTCATACAAAACCATGAAACAGACTCAAATGCATAAATTGAAAAAATTAGTATTTGTATCCTATAATATGAGGCTGAGGGTTAGACATGGTAATAGGACGATGGATAAGGATAAGATTGGGTTGATAGACTTAGATGCTCTATTTGATGATGAGGATCCTTTGGTAGAGTGGACAAGGGAGATTAAGCCTCCAGTACTTGATGGACAACCGAATCCAAAGTTAGATTAAGCAATGTCCGAGGCTGATCGAGTTGAAGTCCATTCCACTTCTAGTTCGAGTTCCTCCGCTGGTCATGGCGATGTCCATCTTCTTTCTATGGAAGTTCCATTTACTAGGGATCAAGGCAGGGATGCTTCTGGTGAAGGAGGATTTTGCAGTCATGACCCTGAGGGAACTGGACAAGATGAAGAAGATGTTTATGAGCAACAGAGGAGGGATCCTTCAACAGGCGAATATGGTTATGATAATTATGATTCTTATAAAGGATAGTATATAGGATACTATCCTTATGGGCAACAAAGTGAGAATCGTTCTAGGGGCTTAGAATTTAGTAACTATGGACGATACGATGAGGATGCTCGTCACTCTTAATATTTTTGATGTTTTTTTCAGTATAGAGTCTATAGACTTCATCGTTGTAGGTATATGTCTCTTTATTTATGATTTCTTCACTCTTTTTTACTATAATGTTAGATTTATTATCATTTTTGTCTTCTTCATCTTCTTTTATCAGTAGATAACCCAAAAAAACCATAAAAATACCGAGTCGGTCAAGTTGTTGATTTTTCCTACCCGAGTCACCAGTTCACCTAATCGAGTCGTTTTTGGACCAATCCGGTTCCGGTTTCGGTTTCGAGTTTATAAACCTTGTTTTGAATTACGTTTTTCATAGGAGTCGCTCCATTTGTACGGTAACAACGTACTACGTCTTTTATAGACATACTAGTACGTATTTTTATATTATTTTTATCCATAATTGATTATCCTTTATTTGACAAATTAATTTTGACATACTAAATTTTACATAGGCGTATTTTTTTCAAAGTGTATTTTATGATGTACATGATGTGTTTTTTTACTAAACACACTAGTTTTTTTCTTCGCTTTTTTTTGTGCATAGGCGTACCAGATAATGTATATGATGTGTTTTTCACTTGTAAAAACCTAAAAAATTTCATAAAATTTAGTTTCACAAATTATAACGTGAATACTAAATTATCGTATGTTATAATTTATTTTGCGGGATTAAAAGACTTGTTTGACGATATAATGGGAAAAGAATACAAAATACGAATGAAATACAACCCAAATACGTAAATACGAAAAAATACGATCTTAGTACGAAAATACCGTATTTATACGAAAATGACGTAAACCTAATTTTGGCACTTATTTTCCTTTATGCCAATTTCTTTTCCACCTAAATTAAACTAATACTCATTAATTATCTACTAATTATCCATTAATTAAATACGCACTAATTATTCACTTTAATTATTTTAATTGATTTGGTTTCTTATAAATACAATCTCTGTTCTTCTTGAAAATCTCTGACAAACACAGAAACAAAACACTCCTGTCATGCAAGATTAAAGTTAAGGAAAAGAATAGAAGAAGGAGAAGCTTGAGAAGAAGAGGAGAAACCAGTTGGTAAGACGAGTATAACGAGGATTCTTCATCGTTGTTAAGAGAAAGTGATCGTCTTAATTAAAAATTTTGTGAAAAATTATAAACTTTGTGATAAATTCTAATGTTAATATAAGTTGAATTCTCACATGTCTAGTTTCTAATGAAGTTAATAGATCATGATTTGGAATTGTGAATCTTAAGATATAAATCAAAACGTACGGATATATCAACCTGTAAAAAACTGATTATAAGAATGACTTTGTGACTTAATATGAAATTATATAGTAGGCCATAAAAGACAAGCTTATATCACTGAAAAGATATGAAAGTCTATTTTTCAAAACAATTTACAAATAATTATTTAGAATTGTATGTAGAGAGTTATGAACTAATTAGTGAAGTAAGGTCAAACTATCCGAAATAGTAAAAAATATAAACTTAAATTAATTTACGGTTATTATTGGTAATGTTTTATGATGAAAGCTTTGATTCACTGGAAAGATTATGTAGTCTAATTTATGTAGAATATTATAAAATAATTTTTGAAGTTGTATAATAAAAAAGATAGATTAAAATACGACGAAATGTAATCTTGGACAAAATCTAAAATACCCGTTTCAGAGGGCAGAAAGCTCTTTCCCGAGGCCGGAACGTTCGTTCCAGAGGTCGGAACAAAATCTAAAATACCCGTTCCAAAGGTTGGGATGCTATCTCAAAAACTTCTGGACCAAAAATGATCGTTTTAACCGTAAAATAACTCCAAACACTCACAAATATCACTAATGATTTTTCATAAAGTACGAATAAATATGTTTAACATCGTAACGCAAACAAACAAATGTATTAATATATGAATCGTATCATGTTATAGGATCTGGAGACTTCGCTCTTTGAGACATAAAGGATAAGTTGAGCGTGTGTGAGAGGAAGTTGCAATAAAGTATAATAATATGCATTGGAATATTTGGACGTAGTCACTAAATATGGATGACGTAAAATGCCAACTGCTATTGGTGTGTACCGTGATAAGATGATATATGTGTTTGTATATTATACCTTGATTACTGGCATAAAAAGGATGACTGAGTAAAATAAGTGTAAATCTATAATTGAGAAGATAACTCTGTATTATAAAACAAAACTAGCGTTGTGTATGTTGTTTGAGTTATAAGTGACTTGGTGGTGACATTCTTTCATCGATCCTGTGAGGACGTTTTGGTATAAGGGAAACTCACTGCAGGAGACCCTAGGCTCCGGTTTGGCTGATCCCCTTTCGCGGATGTCCCGTTTGCTAAAACTGAATAAATCTTGATAAGTTGAAATTGAATAAGTCTCACCAAGGACACAATTATTGTCTGTCTTCAGTGTGTTTTTGAGATAATATTTAAGATTGACGGATTGGTATAGTAAGTTCTAGAGTGCTCGATCAAATGACGTAAGTGGTCATTTTCCTTTTCTTTTCTTATCATCTTGTCTCGTGTAAGTCCTGGTTAGGGGGCCGACACGTTATTGAGTTCATATGACTCACGGTTACTATTTTTTGTTTTTTTCTTTTCTTTGTGTTTTCAGGAATTACAGACGGCTGGCAGATGTGATATAGGTTATTGTGCTAATATGCATTTACTGTATTATAGTTTATGTCTAAGTGAAATTTATTTATTTCTGAACCTAAACCAATTAAGTAATTTTTATCTAGCTGGGATGTTGGGACTCAGCGTCAGTGATGTCATTTATATTATTATGAAAAATTAGGGCGTTACATCACTAGACGTAATATTTATTTTTTTGCACAGATATACTAGATGAGGTACATGTGTTTTTCATTAGGCGTATTATTTTTGCACAGGTATACTAGTAGGCGTATTTTTATTTTTTTTTGCACAGGCGTACTACTTTTTTTCACATGTATACTAAATGATGTGCATAATGTGCTTTTCGCTGGGCATATTGTTTTTTTTTTTTTCACAGACGTATTAGATGATGTGTTTTTCATCAGACATACTACTTTTTTCATACACGTACTACTTTTTAAACAAATGAATTTTTTGTTGGCATACTATTTTGTTGACATATTACCTTTTTTCAACAGGCGTACTAGTACGCTTGAATTAGTATGTGTGAATTGGGATATAATACATCTTTTTAGATTGTTTTCACCAATGATTTGTCATTCTTTACTTGACAAAGTAATATTGATGTATTATATTTTGCATAGACATACTATTTAACGTGAATCCGACGTATTATATTTCGAGAATCCGACGGATTCGAATACCACAATAAAATAACGATCAATATGAACAAGAAACAAAGCAACAAAACAAGAGATTTAACGTGAGGAAAACCCGATCATCGGGAGAAACTACCCCACAAAAAACAAGTCATTCTTCAGTTTTGGAAGGATATTCTGACGTTACTTGGAGATCAGAATTGGGAGACAGCAAGTCCACTATTGGTCATGTATTTACCTTGGGTGGAGCTACTGTAGTATTGAAATCTAAAAGACAGACATGTATAACATTGTCATCTATGGAGTCATAACGTTATTCTTTAACTTCTGCACTTGATGAAGCAGAGTGGATGCGTGACTTAATTTTAGATCTTCCATTATAAAAGTTTAAGATAAACTCGGTTCCAGTGTCATGCGATAATCAAGCTGATATAATGAAAGTTAGTAACTCACTCATTGATGGAAAGAGGAGGCATATTAGACTTAAACAAGTGATTCTTAATTATTTGGTTGAACATGAAATTATCACTTTGACTTATGTGAAGTCGAAGGAAAACATGGCATATTTTCTTACTAAAGGTTTGTCCAAAGATCGAACATTCAAAACCGTGGGAGAGATGGGATTAAAGACTTTATAGAAAGATCTGAATCACTTCTTATCATTTTGAATGAGTTCGAATCTGGAGGAGAACTTTGAAAATCTAGTCGAATAGGCATTCGTGGCAATTCGAATATTCTAACAATTTAGTGCGAAGTGTTGAGTGTGAGGAATTGTTATATCATTCCAAATTTGATGATGTGACAAGTCTTTACATTAGACATTAGTATTAAATATTTTCAAATATGGATATAAGAATTATTTGATATGTTTCAATGACGTATAGTCGAATTTATACCATTCCACATTTTATGATATGTCTTACATGGTTTGAAGTGTCATTCCAAACTTTTGATGATACAACGTACTTATATGTTTTGACATGTTGACTATAGCTTTTCAAATGGAAACATGAAATGGTTTATTTTTTTTTAAAGAAATTGTTAGTTCTGGTGGTAAAACTGGATCATAATGCCCATTAGTGTTCATTTCCATTTTTATGAAATTTTACTAAGTTCTTGATGTAGAACCAGATACTTTTTGCACTATGGTACATTATCTTGGATACATATTTACTTATGATATTCATGTTTTGATTACCTATAGTGGATGACGTGGAAAGGGAGAACTCTGAGATGTTTAATCTAGATCTTGACGATGATGATTTGCTCGATGAGTAGAGTTGTCATCCTATGGAGGAGCTTTCGCTTTAGTTTGCTCTTATTTGGACATGCTTGATAGTTGTTCGAGTTTATAACTTTTGATTTCTAAGACTTGTTGACAATTGCTTGAAGTTCATTCCTTTGTTGATTCAGTTGTTTTAGACCTTATTTACTTTGGCAATATGAATGCTTCATTATTCAGTTTTGGACATTGCATATTGAGAATAGTCGATGTTGTAATATTAAGAACAGAGGAGAAGATTGTTGAGATATTGTTTATTTATAACAATTAGTTGTCTCAATTACTATGTTCTAATATTAGTTGTACGATTAAGTTTAGGGATAAATGGTGGATATTAATTTGTACGTGTTATAAGCCTAGTGTTTCCTATATATACTAGCCTGAAGACAGTAGTCCTAGTATTCCAAACAACATATCTTGGTTGTTTTGCTTTAAGCCTAGTTAGGAAAACAAACCGGATTTTACAGAAGACGTGTCGATTGACATTGAAGCAGGGATGATACAGCGAGTTATTTCCATTTATGGCATAGAAAGTGTTGCTCACACGGGTCACGACGTCCCTTAGGGTTAGTTTGAGCATGATGCAATGAACGGTTCCATCGGGTAATTGACTGATCAGGTCATTCGGACAAAGATGTTCTTATCTGCTACTCCACCGTTGTTGATGTTTCTACGCTTTGCCTCCAATGTCCTTCCTGTTAACTACCCTTGAAAAGTATAGTGATGCTTGAAACTGAAACTCTCAATGACAATTTGTTATTGGAGATATATAAGAAGCTATATTGTTTATCTCATATGATATTCTAGAAAAACATGGAGTACAAACTAAGTAATGAGAACAGTGACAAAATGGTAGCAAATCTTTCAGAAGGAACTTGGAGATTTCATTTTCTTAATACAAAACATATCCATAAATGTTAACAGTTAGTTTGACAAAACTGGAAACTTCAGCAGTAAAGACAAAGTTTTCTCATGTTCAAGAATTTCTTGGGATATTCTGAAGTTAATATTTTAGAATAAAATTTAGAGCTATTGAGGTAGAGAAATGAATTATAACCTGAACTTGAGCTGTAAATAAGGACTCTAAATCAACCTTGTTTGCCTTATGCTAAATGAATTAGAGTTGTATTACAATGGTTGCTTAAGAGCAGTGAGATTAGATTGAATTCAACATGGATAATATCTGAACAATTATGGTAATATGAAGGGACAACGAGATTTCAGGTTATGGTAAAGATTAAGATATCAAATCTAGATCCCGTTTATTTTGTTTGACAAAGTTATCCACGCATGACAATTGGGTCACTTCGCATATCAGCATGTTCATGGAGATAAGAAAATTTAGATTTTGCCAAGATTATATCTTTGATTTTCTTTATACTCTAAGTAGTATAAATAAGGAGCGAAACCCCATTGAACTCCTTCATGGTTCAAGGATCAATCCTTCTTATAAATCATCAAAGAGAAATACAATCCATCCGATGATCAAGCAAGCGGTGAAGTCCTTCTTTGTAGTGAGATTTGTAATGGCTTTCTACCTCGCTCTCATTGGTAGGGTGATCAGTATCATAGCATTTTTCTTCACAACGTGAAAGTCCTAGAAATAACCTAGAGGGGAGGTGTATAGGTTATCCCAAAAAAAATTCAGACAATGCCGTAAAGCTATGGGGTAGTCTACACTATCTGAGTCTGCTGCAGTATTGCCAAAGTTTTACAGTCGAAACTTTAGCTTTGAAAAGCTTGTCTCTTTGGACTTAAAGTTCTTTACTAATAGTTCTAGGAATGATACAAAGTGCGAAAAGTAAATGACACAGGATTTTATATTGGTTCAGACATCTTCTACCAACAAGTAATGGAAGCTTAGTCCAGTCTTCCCTTGGTCATGACCAGTGTAGTCCTAATCGAATTACACGATTACGACGATTGTTTCTTTCAACTTACTCAATCTCTCTTGTGTTTCATTCAAACCCTAGAAAAAGTCTCTCATAATCTCTATAACAACCCACTACGATCGATATGCAACTAAATCAGATATAGAGCTATTTATAGGCTCATAAATAAAGAAGATATACACGAAACTTGGACCAAACCTCGTGTTCGGTCCAAAACCCTCGTTGCTGGAAATCCTAACCCGCACCCAGGAGTGACCAGGCCTGTATCCGGGCGCTTTGTATTTTTTCCTGGTTCTATGTTTTTGTGCAATGATTCGCGTTCGAGCGCCACCTATGCCTACACCCAAACGCTTTGAATCTTCTCATGCGTTTGTCATCCGATGTCAAATTGTTTTGTCATCTAACTGCTTCACGACGATTTAAGCAGTATTCTTGCTAATGAATGATCATTTCTCCATGTAGGGATTTTGTTGTCTGTAGAAGGATCTAGCAACCGTGAACATACAAAGTTGTTTGCATTCGGTGATTCATATACTCGGGCAATACTCATAGGCCTTTGTCAAAATTCATGTTTGAGGGCTCCGTTGCTTGGTCAAACGGTGGAGGGGAAGGGATTTAAGGGAGAGTGGTTGTGCAGGGTAGTATGGATATTTTTAATAAATTCGAATTTTATGAAATTAAAATTTTTTGAATAAAAATGAAAGTATTCTGTAGATATATTTCTTTTTAAAATTGTGATATTTTTTTATTCAAATAAAATTTGTGATATTTTTACTGACCCAGATCTATTTTCTTCAAATAAAATCTTTAAAGTAGTATCTACAAGGAATTCTCCCATAATTGTATAAAAAATATATAAATATGTTATTAGGATCTTTTTAACTTTTTTTTTGTGTGTGAAGAAAATGTTTGAAAAATCTAAACATTTAATCTCGACCGTCCAACTTATAATCAAAGATTTAAAATCAATTAGATAAATATTCTTCTAATTAAAATTACACAGAACTATTGGATGTGCTTTACAAATTTTAAAACGACCTATATACAATAGATAATAGATTGATGTCATCGCGATTTCGTGACATACACAGACCAAAGTCATTTTCAGCTGAGTTGTGCGTTGTCCTCATCTTCATATCATCCGGAATGGTACTCATCTCATCTTCATATCATGACAAACCTTAGTCCCAAAAAATAAAACTAAACAACATTTTGACAGGAAAATGGCGACATCATTCTCTTGACTTTTTGTCTCAAAACGCTCTTGTTAGTTACAACTATATCACGTGTATCGTACCTAGTCACAAGCATATATACCTTGCAAGTTACATTTCACATTATCATCTCTAAACTTACCAACTATGGTGATTGCTGCAACACCCACACTTCAAACCACCGGCGACGAATCTTCCGGCCAAGAACCGGAGTATGATGGAGCGAAGGAGGTCGAGGAGTTCGAGAAGACAAAGGCCGGAGTCAAAGGTCTAGTAGACTCTGGCATAGTTAGTGTTCCTAAGCTCTTCCTACAGCCTGTCAAGAAGCTGACGGAGGAGCCAACACAGGAGTTGCCGGACGAAAGTTGGGACGGGAGTGGTCGTGTTATGATTCCGGTGATAGATTTAGCCAGACCGGAGGTGGAAGTAGTGGACGGAGCACGCAGAGCGAGCGCGATGTGGGGTTTCTTTCAGGTTGTTAACCATGGGATTCCTCTTGTTGTTATGGAAGGAATGTTGGATGGTACTAAAAGGTTTCATGAGCAGCCAATGGAGGCCAAACAGGCATGGTATACGCGTGATACGAAAAAGCTAGTACGATTCTACACCAATGGGGATTTGTTGATCTCAAAGGTTGGTAGTTGGCGGGATTCCATTAGCTTCGACTACCGTGATAGCGTGCTCAACTCAGACGAGATACCCCTCGTTTTTAGGTCGGTGTTTCCTCTCAATCTTTGGTCTACCTTCTATCATAATTGGCTTTACAAAGATGTAGGATAATGAGGTCCCGGAAATAGTCTCCATGTTATTTGCCATACAGATAAGACAAGACTGCATATATCTTATCATTTTTGGGAATACATATTAGGGAGCTCAAGTTGTTTGTATATTTCTGCAGGAAAGAAGTACAGGAATACATGGAACACATTCTTGAGCTGCGAGAGAGACTGTGTCGTATACAATCAACGGCTCTAGGACTCGAGAAAGACTACTTATCAAGCATCGACTGCATGAAAACTGCGACCCTGGTTTCGCACTACTACCCAACCTGTCCGGAGCCGGACCTGACCCTAGGCACCAAAAAGCATTCGGACCCATCTTTCTTGACCATTCTTCTACAGGATAGTATTGGTGGTCTCCAAATCCTTCACCAAGGTCACTGGGTTGATGTGATACCAACTCAAGGTGCTTTGCTGATTAACATAGGAGACCTGATGCAGGTACACAACACTACTTCCATTTTATCTCATATAACATTTTAGTCTTCCTCAAACCCCATTTATGACAAGTGCAACTACAGAGTATATTGTTGTTTTATGCTCTGTCATAATCTTACCTGCTATGAAGTCTCACTCAGTGGGATCAACCATGAACCAATTTTCTAACCTACATAACGGGTAACTGTAATCCCTGCTAGCTACAATATGTCCATATCGTACTATGATACCTTGTAAATGTCATCCGCGGAAACATGGCCCTATCAAACCACTCGTATCGCAGAATGCTGGAAAATCTATCCTTGGTTCACTAATAGATGGTCATATCCATGACATTCACTAATCCGAGGCATTTTGTGTTGGTGGTCAAATGCAGCTCATCACGAATGACAAGTTCAGGAGTGTGGAGCACAGGGTGCTGGTTGGACGAACCGGACCAAGGGTATCGACAGCTTGTTTCTTCCACCCAAGTACCGAAAACAAAAGCAAACCCTACGGGCCGCTGAAAGAGCTCGTGTCAGATCATAATCCGCCCTTGTACAGGGAGTTCTCAACCAAAGAGTATCTAGCTTATTATAAGAGCCGAGGGTTGGGCGGGACGCAAGCAATCCCTCATTTCAAGCTATAGAACAAGCATCGTAGTCTGCAATCTACAGCTCTTAATGAGGCTTCTGTTTCTCTTCACGTTCTGTCCTAAGGAGCTAAAATAAGTGCTTAAGAGTATCGAAACATCATGACATACTGTAACATTGAAAATGCATGGGAAACAGATTGTGGTAATAATAGAATGCACACTTCGATATTTAATACTATCAAGCATCAATCCTGCGAGCAACAAATCGCCCAACAAGTACAACATAGATAATATCTATTGCAGTTTCTTCGGTTCCTCTCTCTTCATCTTTCACCCAGGGAGGATATTGCAGAGTTCACAACAGGAAACATTTATCGATCTGTTTCAGGGAAATCAGAACAGAAGAACCGAGACACACAGCACACTATGTAAAGAAGCAATCAACACACTTACATAACTATAACGTCGGTCAATAATGAAACAGGTTATGGCCATCAGACGGCAGCTTTGGCTGGCAATATCTGGACGAGTGACCATAAGACGTCCATCCTATGCATACTCCTGTTATTCTGAGCCTGCAAAAATTTCAACCTCAAATCACTACTTGGATGAGATAACAAATGTTGAATCGAGCAGCAACTTCATTATTGGTGCTGAGACGACCTTGTTGTAATAAGTAGCTTTACAGCAGAAGCCACCGAGAATATGGACTCTGTACAATGTACAGAAACCAATGAACTACAGTAAAATTTTGTGGTTGGGTTTTACCTCAACAATGAAGTGCATCCATGTCTTGTCACCATGGTTGTCAGTTGAACCTTTGAGAATGTTGAGGCCAAAGCCCCTTATAGCTTCCGCTATCTCTAAAAAATGGTCGCAGTCGTCGCATAACATCTGTACAAAATAGAACTCAACAGTTCACTGCAAAACCGCTGTTTTTCGTGACACATACAGCATTCACTTCTCAGCCTGTTGGAAGAATTCAACTCTCCAAAAGCAAAAGTTCATACCTCGATCAGCAATTGGCCACTAACATTGAGATTTTCGACCACAATCGGGCCAACCTTCATTTCGCCACCCACCTCCACCACCCAGCTCGAACCATGCTCATAACTGGAGCATCCAGGGACTCCCACTTCCTTCTTGCACACCTGCGAATTCATGAATAACTAATGACCCAAAACAATAAGGTCAATTTCACAAAGAAAAGGTTCCTCTTTCTGCAGTGCTACAGATATGATTATTAATGTCAGTTCCGCTTCAACCCATAAGTGAATATCTTCCGAATGTGGTGCACCTCATCTTCCACAAGCTTGCTTTGGTGGAGGCACTTTATATAATGGAGAGCCCATTTAGACTAGTGGTCCATAATCTATAATGGTATGTGTTGATGTTGCCTCGAGTATCCGGAGCTTTGAGAAGCATCAAGTGCGCAAATGTTTATCACAGGTCGGTGCTGGTCTAGGTTACGGGCAGGACCTATTTTATGTGCAGACCCTATAAATAGCTTATTTTTAAGGTTATATTATAAGGTCGACAATTATAGAACGGCAGAGGCGATTATTTGGCGATTCCGGAGGTTTTTGAGTGCACATAAAATGAGATTGAGCGATTACGTTCAGAAAACGCTGTAGACTACGTTTTGATAGTGGATTTCCGTTCTCCGTGAGTTTTTTCTTCCCTTTGAGGGTTTTTCCTACGTAAAATCTGGTGTTATTCATTTACTTGCTTATCTTGTTTCGTTGCTGTTTTATTATTCCGTTGTTTCCGCATTTTGTCTTAGGTTGTTCGCAACAAGTGGTATCAGAGACAGGTTGACAGGATTCAGAATTTTGGATGTAGGGCTTTAGATTCAATTCTTCTGTTCTGATTTTCTAGTTGGTTTGAAAGGTTTCAAAAGCTACAATCTCTGTTGTGTTGTTCCTGCTGTTTTGAGACAATAATGAATACGGCTAAGTTCAAGATTGAGCCGTTTGATGGGAAAAATAACTTCAACATCTGGCAGAGTACGATCAAGGATGTTCTTGTGCAGCAAGGATTATTTAAGACTCTGAAAGGAATCAAACCGACAGATATGAGTCAGGATGACTGGGATGAACTGGAAACAAAAACAACAGCTACCATCACACTGAGTCTGACACCACAGATGAAATATCAGGTTCTGAACGAGATCTCACCGGCGAAGATGTGGGAGAAGTTAAAATCTATTTATATGTCTAAGTCATTATCAAACAAGCTTTATTTGAAGGCATATTTGTTTGATCTCAAGATGAAGGAGGGAACGGATCTTAATGACCATATTGTCGAGTTTAATCGGCTTGTGACGTAGCTGGCTAGTCTGGATGTTAGAGTTGAAGAGGAGGATCAGGCATTGATCTTGCTCAAGTCACTTCCTAATTCCTATGCTACTTTGAAGACCATTTTACTTGTAGGCAAAGACAAGTGTGGAATAGGTGACACCATCAGTTCTTGATGTGAGCAAGTTGAATTCCAGCAGTTCTGGGGAGAGAAATGTTGCTAAGTCAGAGAACAGGGACAGAGGTCGTCAAAGGAACAAGGGTAGCAGAGGAAAATCCAGATCGAAGTCACGAGGTTCTCGTGACTTGTCCCAGGTGGAGTGTTATAAGTGTCATGAGAAGAGACACATGAAAACACAGTGTCTTTAGAATAAAAGCAGGTCGTCCGAGAAATCATCCAATTCTGCGAGCATAGCAGAGAATGTGGACAGTAACGATGGTGATCTCTACGTGGCTTCAGGAGTTGCAGAGTCCCACGGTTTACCTTTGGCAACTCGAGGTAATACCTTGTTAAATGAGTGGATTATGGATTCCGGATGCTCATTTTATATGTGCCGCGTAAGAGAGTGGTTTGATACATTGACGCCATGTAGTGGAGGTTCCGTGTTAACGGGCAATGACGCGGTGTAGAGTTGCTGGGGTTAGACTATTAAGGTCAGAATGTTTGATGGGGTAGTCAAAACATTGGGGGATGTGCGATATGTCCCAGACCTTAGGAAAAATCTGATATCAGTCGGCACTCTAAACTCAGCTGGTTATGGGGTATCAATAAGAGATGACATAATGAGGCTGTCAAAGAGATCGCTGGTGGTTATGAAGGCAGAGACGTCAGGGAACTTGTACAGACTGATTGGGAGCACAGTTTTGGGTGGAGCTGCTACAGCTTCAGGTTCAGATTCAGCTAGTGATGACACCAAGGTTTGGCATATGCGACTAGGACATTTGAGTAAAGGTGACATGGGACATCTTCACAAGAGAAATTTGCTGAAGAGGGTGAAATCCGGTGAGCTCGAATTCTGTAAATTTTGTATTCTTGGGAAGCAACGTCGTGTGAGCTTCAAAACAGCATCCCATTCTAGCCAGGAGGTGCTATATTATGTACATTCCGATGTCTGGGGCCTATCAAGGACACCTCAATAGGTGGAGCACAATACTTTGTGAGCTTCATTGATGACTACTCTAGGAGAGTTTGGGTTTATTTTATGAAGCAGAAATCAGAGGTGTTCAGCATCTTCGAGCAGTGGAAGGCTCGAGTTGAGACTCAGTCAAGGAAGAAGCTGAAGTATCTCAGGTCTGATAATGGCACAGAGTACACAGATGGTCAGTTTGTTCAGTTCTGCAAAGATGAGGGTATTATCAAGCACTTCACGGTCAGGGATACGCCAGAGCAGAATGGAGTAGCTGAAAGGATGAACAGGACTTTGCTGGAGAGAGCTAGATGCATGACGTTGAATGCTGGTTTGCCTAAGAATTTCTTGGCAGAGGCTGTTAAGACAGCTTGTTATCTTATCAACAGAAGTCCTTCTTCAGTCATTGATCATCGCATTCCAGGAGAGGTATAGTCTGAAAAACCTATTAATTATTCTATGTTGAGAGTTTTTTGTTGTCCAGTCTATGTTCACATGCAGAGTTTTGAGAGATCTAAGATAGATGTTAAATCAAAGCAATGCATCTTTTTTGGATATGAGGATGATGTGAAGGGCTATAGGTCGTGGGATCCTGTAACAAAGAAGAAAATGGTCAGCAGAGATGTGGTCTTTGATGAGGATCACATGGTAAAACAAAACAGGGAAGATGTTAATGTCAATGATAAGCAGATCGTGATAGAGCTTCCAGAGATGAATGAGCAAGTTACTGATCAGCAGGGCTCGACATAGATTGATCAGGTTGAGCAGGTTGTAACTGATACCGACCCAGTGCAACAATAGGAGCGATACAGTATTGCCTCAGGTAGAGATAAGCGGAATTCGAAGGTTCCTGAGAGATATGATTTTGAAAACATGCTTGCTTTCGCATTGGTTGCTGGTGGAGGTGATCTTAGTTCTTACCATGAGGCTATCAACTCAGTTGACCGTGATAAATGGTTGACAGCTATGGTGGAGGAAATGGAGTCACTCAAGAAGAACCAAACTTGAAAGTTGGTGAAACTTCCAGAAGGAAAGAAGCCAGTTGGTTGCAAGTGGGTGCTCAGAATTAAGGAGGGTGAGAAATACAAAGCTCGTCCAGTGGCTAAGGGTTTTTCTCGGAAAGAAGGTATAGATTACAACGAGATCTTCTCTCCATTGGTGAAGCACACATCTATTCGATTGATCTTGGCATTGGTCGCAGCATTTGATATTGAGCTAGAGCAGATGGACGTGAAGACTGCATTTCTTCATGGTTTTCCAGAGGAGACCATCTACATGAATCAACCAGAGGGGTTCGTGGAACCTGATAAAGAAGGGCTGGTTTGCAAGCTGAAGCGGTCGTTGTATGACCTGAAGCAGTCGCCAAGGCAGTGGTACAAGCGATTTGATGGGCTCATTGTTTCTCATGGATATTCTCGCAGTGAGTATGACCCTTGTGTTTATTTCCGCTTTTGTGATGATGGTTCTGTTGTGCTGCTTAGTCTCTGTGTAGATGATATGTTAATTACTTCGAAGAATAGAGATGCAATTCTTCAACTGAAGCAGATGTTGAGCTCAGAATTTGAGATGAAGTATCTTGGTGCTGCGAAATAGATCTTAGGCATGGAGATTGTCCGTGATAGAGCTTCAAAGAAGCTGTGACTTACTCAGAGAGGCTACATTGAGAAGATTTTGGTGAGGTTCAACATGAAGGACACAAAATCAGTTGCAATTCCTTTGAGTGCTCAGTTTAAGCTGTCAGCTCAACAGTGTCCAGATTCAAATGAAGAGGTGGAGCGTATGTCTCGTGTGTCGTATGTTAATGCGGTAAGATGTCCCATGTATGCTATGGTATGTACTCGTCCAGATATTGCTCAAGCTGTTGGTGTAATTAGTAGAAATATGGCTAATCCAGGAAGAGAGCATTGGAATGCTGTGAAGTGGATTCTGCGATACTTGGCTGGAACTACAGATTATGGCATCTTGTTTGATAGTCAGGATGCGAAGAGTGATGTTGGCATGGTGGATGTAGACTATGCAGGTGATTTGGATTCCAGGAGGTCTACCAGCGGGTATGTGTTTACTTTCAGTGGTGGTCCCGTGAATTGGAGGTCAGTCTTGCAGGATGTAGTTGCTCTATCCACCACATAGGCGGAGTATATAGCTTTGACTGAGGCAGGAAAGGAGGCTATTTGGCTCATGAATATAGTGTAAGAACATGGTTTCAAGCAGAAAAATGATGTCTGCGTGTTTTGTGACAGTCAGAGTGCAATCTATTTGCCCAAGAATCAGGTTTACCATGCTCGGACAAAGCATATTGATGTGAGGTTTCACAAGATTCGAGAATGGGTGGATTTTAAAGACATAGATTTGCGAAAGGTTCATACAAAGGACAACGCAGCGGATATGCTAACCAAGGGAGTCACAAAGATCAAGTTCAAGCGGTGTTTGGACTTGATTTATGTCACTTCATGCTGAATGGTGTGGTGGTGCATCCCTCCACACGAATAAGTGATGCAAAGACGTGTCTGGTTATGGCACGAAAGATCGCTAGTTGGATTCACTGGTTGTGGTACGTCTACTCAAGCCATGGTGGAGATTGTTGATGTTGCCTCAAGTATCCGGAGTTTTGAGGAGCATCAGGCGCGCAAATGATCATCACAGGTCGGTGCTGGTCTATGTCGCAGGCGCGACTTGCAATGATGTCGCGGACGCGACGATCTCCAGACCTGTTTTATATGCGGACCCTATAAATAGCTTATTTTTAGGGTTTCTATTGTAAGGTCGACGATTGTAGAGCGGCAAAGGCAATTATTTGCCGATTCCAGAGGCTTTTGAGTGCACATAAAGTGAGATTGAGCGATCACGTTTAGGAAATGCTGTAAACTACGTTTTGATAGTGGATTTCTGTTCTTCGTGGGTTTTTTCTTCCCCTTGAGGGTTTTTCCCACGCAAAATCTGGTGTTGTTCATTTACTTGCTGATCTTGTTTGGTTGTTGTTTTATTATTCTGTTGTTTCCTTATTTTGTCTCGGGTTGTTGTTCGCAACAGTAGGCAACATCAAAGTAGATGACAAAGATGCTTCCAATGTAGAATTCGGCGTTACCCTCGAGTTTGCATTGTTAGTAAGCTTATCAGCATGTTTAGTGACACCTTGGAGAAAAAGCATATGCTTGATCGTGCGCTCCAGCAACGAATCAATGCTGCACTGCATAGATAACACTGCAACTATCAGTCCACAGAAAATAACTATGTGCCTATGACAACTTAATCAAATAATTATACCTTTGATCCATTTGGAACCAGCTCGCGAAGCTCCTTAATGCGATCTTGTATCAGTTGCCTATCCCTCGGTCGTGGGCGCATACTCTCACCAGGTTTCGCCCTCTTCTTGTGAGCTTTAGTTGACTCTACTGGCCTCATCAAATGATCTTTCCATGGAGCTGGGCTCAAGGAAGAGTTAGTGTCCAGTGACCTAAAACTGTAGGACTCAGAGGAGTTCGAGCAATCAACCGAGTTAAATGCTGAAGCAACTAGGTTACTGGCATTAGAACCAGTGGGCGTTTTTTCAGTAGTCAATAATGAGTCGTTCGACGTGGAAAGTGATGGTCCACCCTTGGCGGTCTCATCGTTGCAGCACAAATTAGCTATGACGGCTTCAAGAAGATGATCTGAGCCCGAGTCAGATGCGAGCATGCTGCAGTCCACTCCCATTGGCATCTCGGACGATGTCCCAGCTCCTGAGTCCTCAAGTTCCCACCACCAAGGATTTCTATCCTTTAAAGTTGCTGATCCTAATGCTTCATGCAGCTCATAACCCGCACATTTATAACCGAAAGATGATGTTAAGTTGCCTAGGGAACCAAATTCTGGTTGCATTTCATGTTTATCCTTCACTGTATTCATATGCTTTTGTTGATCAATGAATAGTGGAGTGTTCGATGGCGCTCCATCAAAGGCAACCTCAGTGGATGCCGCAGTTTCAACTTTTGATACATGACATGCTGAAAAATCCAGAAATGCTGAAAAGAGCTCTCTGATATGGATAACCAGCTGCCTATCCTCATTAATCTGTTTGCAATGAGAATGAAAAGAAGATCCATATTAATACTAGTTGTTGGAGACGAATATATACTTTCAGCTCTCACTCATACAAACAGTGAATATTGCAGGAATACTTGCACAAAGAATATATGCCCGAAATCAACTAGCACAATATAGCAGGACATCGGTAAATAACAAAAAACAGCTTTTTCAAAGATACTGCCGTACTTTGGTTACTGTGGTGAGCAACCATTGCCTTGACACAGTCTGAGGGCACCGGAAAATAATCTTTTGTGTTACAACATGGATAAGATTGTATACATCTCGCCTTCCTCATTACCATGTACTTGATAGGATTATCTAGGTGATTATTTTGTTTGTCTACTCTACAACAAGCTAAAAAATGTTTCTAATAGGCTGATTCGATTCATGTTATCATTTTGTATCTTAACATCCTCCTCTCCCGCCACTCCAACTTGGATGAAACAACTATCCCCTCCTTCAGGTGTGCATAAGAAATAGGGGCAGTGGGTTTGAACTCGTGACCGTATCACAACCAAGCTACTACAATGCTCAAGCTTATGGCTGTAGCCTGTAGGCCCAATCATACTGGTTGTATCTGAACCCTTTTCCTTCGACAATCGTACTTCTCCTTTCCCAAGCTTTTCCAATCCTTCTCTATTCTCCATATTACCAACCACAATTGTCAAGTGCTGTGTCAATTATATCATTCATTCTAGTTTCAGATGCATAAATCTATTTCCAAACCATGGTATCTGAAGTTAATTATTAGGTCATGGGCTCATGGCTATCACCGAAATTATCAAGCGGTGACGCACTTGGATGAACATGAATGAATAATGCAACGTCATACTCCAAGAAATAACTTAAACGGTTTGATGGTACAACCTATATCAAAAAGATACACCTTTCATTTCAGAAGCTCATTGATTTATAACTCCGACATTTAACGTGTTTGACGAGGAGTAATACAAGGATGAGTGACAAAAGTGTTGGTATATGGGGCAGTTCTAAGTCTGAAAAACAATTCAAGGTAACTACCCAGTACCGAGGACTCACCAGGGTGTTACATTGCAAATTGACTATAACCATTTGATAACCTATGAGAACCAAATTCATAATCAAGTAATGCAGGGCCTCTATAAACTCCACCAAGAAAAACATATTTTTCGAGAAGGATAATCATGTAGGGTTCCTAAGTCAGTTGCAAGGAAGTATGTCTAGTGAGAGGTATGCTAATACAAGATTACACATGCAATGAATTTTCGGAAATCCAGCAAGACTGAATAAACAAGATTTGAATATAGAATATAGAATCCCTAGATCTTCTAAGAAATACATGACCTGTTTGCCGAATCTTCACTATTAGCATCCTCAATTCTGTGTTATGCAAAAAGACAAGTTTTTATCCTGTTTAATGGGAATTACCAACGTATATATTCCTCCAGAAGTTCAGACCACCAAAAACATAGTAGTAAAAGCAAACAGATTATCACAGTTGAATTAGGAATAGAAAGTTTCCTATCAGGATGTTTTTACCTTGTTCATAGAGCCAAGCGACATGACTCCATGGGGAAGGACAGCCACAGCAACAATAGTCTGGAATAAAGGAGCAGAATTGGCATTTTTATGTCACAATTTAAGGCCATTCATCACAAAATGGTGTGTGCTTCCATAAAGAATGCAAACCTTGATGCCGGCCAAAAATTGTGCATGCCATCCATCACCATGCTACCAAGCAGAACAGCAGTTCAGATAAAACATCAAATGAAATAACAATGCGCATGTGAGATGATATGGTGAATATATCAAATAAGTTAAACAAGTATGTCCGACGTAACTCACCTCGAATGAAGAACAGGTA